>JAQIXS010002214.1:0-24072 GCA_034700785.1 Rossiulus vilnensis
CATTGCCGATGTTTTTGGGGCTTTTGTAATAAACAGGAACCAGATGTACTGTACGCGTACACTGTGTATGCTCGTACCACCGAAAATGGGTCTAAAATACTGGTCACAAGTTTTACCTTAAGAGCTTATTGTCGGAACATGACTTCTTAAAGGTTGCTGCAGCCACTTGTGACATGACCGGAATCGTTTCAAAAATAATTCAAAATTTTGATCTTCCGATTTTGAAAACTCCGAAATTAAAGGAGGAAGGAAGTGTCCTTAAAAATGGTCGATTCATATGACCCCAAATGGCTTTTGGCGTGGCCAATTTTTTAAAAAAAAGTCAATGTCTGACTGTCTTGCAAGTAAAGTGGACAAGAAATGGGCAGTATATACCCATGGACAATGGTCGAGGATTTGGGAACCCTTGGATTAAAGGGTGGATGAAGACGAAAAAAATTTAGACGAATATTTGTTTACATATTTTGAATTGACGTCATTTTTTTATCCTATTTTTAGATTTAAGTTTGAAACCGAACCATACCCATCGTGCAAAAAAATTGTAGTAGAAATATTTTATGCTTCAAATTCTTGTTATAATTTCTAAATTTATTCTCTCTTAATGTAGAATTGGTCGTCTACCAGAATTTCAGTTTTGTTTTAATAATTTCAAAATGTCCGGTTAATTTATAAAAAAATCTAACATTTTTAAACAAGTTATGCGATCTACTTCTAAAGGTGGTTGCATAACGTTTTTTTTAAAATTGTTTATAAAATGAGACTTTTTTTTAAAAAATTTAAAATAATAAAAATAATGCAGACCCTAGTGGACAACCAATTCTATACTGGTTAAAATAAATTTAGCGTTTTTCATTTTTGAATTGTTTCGTGCATAAGCATTGTTTTAGGAGAAAAAAACAAAAAACAACAACAACAGGCTCATTTGTTTTCCTGGCGACTTTCAACGCCATCTTTGGGCATACACGGTGTATGTGCCTCGACGAAAACGATGTAGTTTAAATGTCGCTACGCTATTTTTTTCCTTTTCCGGGTTCCCAATCAATCGAAAACTAATCATTTATTCGCGACTCGTGTTTTATTTTTTTTTAAATTTTTTTTAAAAAAAATAGTCCCAGCTGCACCCGGTTGTTCCATTTGAAATTACAATCGCTAGCACTAACACGAATAAAATGCGAAACAAAATTGTTGCGAATCTCAAAGGATAAATCAAATTTTAGCGAATAGGCAAAACAAACAAAAAAATAAATAAAAATAAAATAAAAAAAAATAAAAAAAAATTTGGGCAGGCCGCAGAAGTAAAACTAAGCTGAAAGTGTTGGATGAAAGCTGCGTGTAGTCAAGAGTTAGACGAAGAGTGATTGAATGTAGAAGAGACTAATCCATACTTGTCAGCGTTTGGAAATGAGCTAAAAAGGAGCAGCTAGCTATAGTCGAGTGGATTCGTTTAGTATATACATATATACACGAAATAGGAAAATAGGGAAATGCTAAAAGTGTAGCGAAAAATAGCGAGTAAAAGAGAAAAGGAGAAGAAGAAAAAAAAAATGGCATTCCCTCTCTCATTACATTCCTTTAAATTAAAGTGGTTGCTGTCACCACACGTGTATTAACATATCACGAAACAGGCACTTACATTTATAATCTGTGCCTTTTTGCGCCGCTCGGGAGAAACAATTTCGTTTGGCGAAAATCGATGCTGTAATACGTAATGTACGTGTGTACGTGTATATATATCTATATGTGTACATGTGCACACTGTGTATCTACTTGATGCCCATTGTTGTTAGCTCTTTTGCGAGCGGATGGAGAAAAGTGCTGGAATCTGAGCATAGAATTCTTCAAGTCTGAAGCTGGTCTCAATTCAACTCCGCTCAATATATATATATACTAAGGGCCCCGGTTGCATCATTGAAGGTCAGATAACCTAGTGTTAACCTATAACCGCAAGTTGACCTGAGTGTTTGTTGTAGGATTTTGTTGCACCATTTTTTTTACCATGCAGTGTATGATATACACGGAGATTGCCTGTTGGCAGCAAGGAATTCTGGGAAAATTACGTTATATTACAAACCTTACTACCTTAGGTTTACCCTGCCTATAAGCAAGGTTAACGTTAACCCGTGGTTTACTGCTAACCTGATGTGGAGCTAATGCTTTTCCTCGTTAATAGTAGAGGTTTAGCTTAGATTTGACTTAACGTTTGGTGGTGCAAAAAAAAGCTCCAAAGTTAGCATTGGTTGAAGCACAAAACAGGGCTCCCCACAGCAGGACCTGGAAAACCATGAAAAATCAAAGAGTAATTTGTAAATGACTGGGGAAACACGGGGAATTCTAAACATTTTTCAACGAATCGAGGGAATTTCCTAACGTTGACATAATTTCATTCCTGAAGATATCGATGTAGTGTATCGATTATGATGGCATGTACAGTGATTCACCTACATTATATAAGATTAATTATAGAACTAAGAAAGAGAAGCAGAAATTGATGAAGTCGAGATGAATGAGAAACCAGCTGAATTAAACTGAATCAATTCGGAGAGCATCCAACTCTGGTTGAGTGGAAATCTGATTGTTGATTTTGTGCAGGAATCTGATTAGTGCCTTTTTAATTGCACGAATTCAAGAATTGTTGTGCAAAGTCAACTGTTTAAAATATTATTTATGTTCCCTCCACCAGAGATTTGAATCTCATTTTAGCTGCTGCACAGCTTCAAAATGTATAAATTTCAAATATGGCCGCCCTGTTTCGTATGTCATCATCAGTTCGTGGATTTATGTTCTGATCGTTTACTGCGTTATGATGAAACAATTCAGCATTAGGAACATTTAAACACCGACAATATTTCGGAACAGAAATTAGGGAGAGACGTCTTTAAAATGAGGAAGGTTTCGGTGTTAAATATAGACACGTTTAAAATACACCCGGTTGTCAGTCATGCTGCACAATCAGTTTTAGAGGGTGGGTGGAGGGGTAAGAAATAAAATGAAATACATGTACACGTATATCGCTGATGAATTATTTTCGAAGGATCGAGGAGCAACTAACTGTAGTGCATACATGTTCATATGCGTTATTTCACGTTCACTGGGTGAGCCTGGGAAAAAATCTGTTGTGTTTTGCATCGACCAACAACCCGCATTTAAAAAATCTAGCGACTTATAATTTTGTGTCTTTTTAATAACGGATCGAACAAAGCGGGGTTTTCAACTTTGTGTGTGTGTCCACATCCCCCTCCTTTCATCCTCCTCCTTGCCCAAATGCAGATGGGGATTAACATTCCTCTTTTTTGGCAGCGTCCTATAATAATAATAAAAGCAGCGTGTGCAACAATGCCAATTGTTTACTCCTGTCGCAATAATGCTCTCTGTTGAATGCCCATTTTTTATTCTTTTAAAAAAAAATAAGCCGCATTTTTGGGCGTCAGTTTGTGTTGTTGTGCCCCATGAAAGTGGCGAAATCTTCTAATTACGAAATACGTTTTTAATCTCGATCCTACCAATTGCGGTTTCTTGGAATTTTACTCAATAGCAACCGTCCTTTTATATACATGTGTATAGGTTAATGGACGTTACGTAAGACCGTTATTATAACCACACTTACATTAGCTCATTTCGTTGAAAATGCTCGTTTCGACGAGCATTTTCTTGTAGTGGATTTACATGTACACCCCATGACACGTATGACGTATCATTGCTGACAATTGAGTAATTGAGTTCAATTGAACTGAAATTCAAGTTTGTTTTAATAACATGGAATACGTAGTGATACGTAGTGAGAGAACGTAATGATGCAATATCATTTAAATTATACTTGTTTCTGGAATATATACGAGCCTGTGAATGACATTAAAACTGAGACTTCTCATGATTTTTTTAAAGTGCTGAAAAATGTGAATATCAAAATGAAGGAGAATTGTACCAAACTGCGTATGCATCATGCATGTATGCACGACAACATAATAAAATTATTTGGTAGTTAGAATAGTGATTATTATGCAAATTCCACGATGGCACGTCAGGTGATCGCTGGGCATGAGTTCTAGTGTGGCAATCCGCAGGGTTCTCACTGAAATTAAATTTTCAGCTTCCCTAATTATCGAAATATGTATAGATGTTTTTATTTATCATTCGAAAAGTTGAAAACGTTTAATGCTATTTTTTTTCTTTCTTAAATTAGATATCTCTTATTTTGAATTGCTTCCGTGACATGTATGTCACGGCTGACAGTTGTGCGCTGAAGTAAATTAAATTGAAATTGTTCGACAATCTACTTGGACATTTCCATAACAAAGAGTGTTTTTTGATTCTTAAACAGAAAAATAACGTCATCGCTGAGGAAGCTGATGATGATGTCCTTTGACACCTGCAAGTACGTTTCCCTGACTTTCCCGTGCTCTCCCACAATCCCTGACAATTCCAGGTTTTCCAGATCAGTTGGAACCCTGTCATATCACGTCGACTGCATTTGGGGAGGAGGAGGAGGGGTACATGGTAAATCAGAAAGACCATCACCCCAGTCATCGTGTTTTCATTCGATCAATTTTCGACCTATTGACAAATTCTGCATGTGATACCCTATCATCGTGATTTATGGTGGAAGATACAGCAAAGTCTAATTTTCGAAGAGGCACTCTTTCTATTTCGGGCACATACCCCGCATGCGTGCGTGGGTGAGGAGGGCTAAATACCGATTGTTTTTTTTTCTATTTTTTTTTTCTTTCTTGCCTCACTCATCCTGATCCTGATCGTGATGGTGATCTCGATCCCCCCAGAGCACCCGGCGTTAATATCAGATTCCCCGAGATGAAAACCCGGCTCCGAAGAGGGATTTGGATGGGCTTTCATTTCTTGCAACGTTTTTTTTTTTTTTTGCCTTATTTCTTTTTCTTTTGAAATTCAGCGGCAGTGTTGTATCAATTGCGGCAGGTCGCAATGTCCCCTTCGTCGTATTTGTCAACGGGTGCGAACAACAAATGACTCGTTTTAAATTTTATCAGCGCAGCCTAGCACCTCGGATTCAACGAACATTTGTATTCCAATTTACCAGCCGCCTGCTTCCGTCAGCGCCATCATTGATGGATACTTTTCTTCTTCTTCTTCTTCTGCTGCTGCTTTCTCTTCTCAAGAAGTCGCCTTGTGCGAAATGAGTTTTCCGACAGAAGACGATGATAAACCGCCAACTCTGGGGGCTTATGCTGTGTTTTTTTCTTCTTCTTAGTCTTCTCTCTCACTCACTCTCTGTCTCTCTCGCAAGGTTCCTACCTCTCCTCCCCCCGAGGGACTCGGCAGAAAATCTGCGCTGCGATTTGTAAATACCCGTGTTCCAGAATTGGATTTTCTGATAGCGACGCAGGAAACGCATTCCGGTCATTTTTATTTACTCCTTGCGCTAATACCTCTGGCAGCCTCTTGCTGGGCAACGAAAAAAAAAAAAACCAAAACGACGAAAGCTCCAGGGGAGAAAGAATGGATGGATGGATGGATGGATGGCCATGCATCCAGAGCATTATTGGAGGTGGGCCTCGCACTTGCGGGGACCGAGATGGATGGCCCGTTGTGTATTAACCTACTTAAGAGGAAGGAAGAAAGGATAAATGCTACAGCGACCGTTGTAAGAGGCGGAATCCGACTGCCAACAATGACATTACACCAGGACTACGTATTACCGCCGCCACTACTACTTGCTACTTGGCCCGCGGAAAGAATGCCGACGGAAGGAAGGCATTCCTCGCTCTTGTCCAGCCCACGATGGCCCATTGTATTGTGTGTGTGGAGGACCAATCTGTAGGACATCACCCGGGTGAATAGGTGTGCAACGGGCGCACCTGTTGACTCTGGAATGCCACACTTGGGCCTACTAGCCTTGAGTGTCAGTCAGAAGCGCATCGACGGCGAAGAAAGCGTACTTCGTCCGTGGAGTTTGACGTGTAGTAGTAGTTGTCCGTGGCAAAGTTGAACAAATTATTGGATTTATGCGAAAACCAATGCAATGTTATGTCACAAATGTGACGTATGTTGTATCTGGGTTGTGTTTAGGACACATTCGATTCAAGGTCATGAGGTCAGAGTTGAGGATCCATGAAGACTGAAAAGAGATCTTGACATGTTATCAAAATGGTGCAGAACATTGCAGCTTAAGCTCAATAAAGACAAGTGTTTGGTCATGAGGATTTCCCATAAAAGAACAAAAACCACACCAGACTACAAAATAGAAGGTGTTCCTTTAAAAATTGTTTCATGTATTAAACACTCGGGAATCATTACCATCACGGACGATTTGCGCTGGGATCCACACACATCAGTAAAATTACTGGCGTGGCAAACCAACGCTTTAGATTTGTACAAAGAATTTTTCGAAATTGTCCTCAAAAAGTTAAAGAAACAGGATATTTCTGATTAGTCCGACCTCTAGTAGAGTACTGCTGCCCAATTTGGAATCCTTATAGGGATGGTCGGAAGCAGGAGTTAGAAATGGTGCAGCGTAGAGCTGCGAGATTTGTTACTGGTAAATACCCGCGAGAGGAGAGCGATCACCCAAATGATCAAATGATCAAGGATATACAATGGGAGACCCTGCGATCAAGACGGGAGACTCAAAGCATGGGGCCTCTTTGAAAAATTTACCTTATCAGATAATTGTAATTTGGTGGAGGGAATCATTACACGTAACCACCGAGGTGGTAGAAACTGTCATTACAACCAGCTTATGGAACTCCGAGAGCACATTCGGATCCATACTACTGGTCATTTTTCTTGCATGCTATTCGACGTTGGAATGCAAGCTTAAGCTGCAGGAAATTCAATTTTACAATGATGTCGATGGCAATCACCGAATAAAATTGGGTTGATGGAGTACACCCACTGCCACATGGCATATCACTCGCTGCTAGTAGGGTACTGAGTTGAATTGAAAACGTGACCTGCGATGTTCACATCACTCCCAATTCAATAGTTTAATTATATCCTTCCTTGAAGCTGCCGTATTGTTGATACTCGAGAGGCCCAGATACATGCCTCACCCAATCACGTGATAGGCTCGTTTTGTCTCTTCAAGTCTTGAGTCTCTGCAGTATTTAACTGTTTGTTTTCACAAACACTGTAACTTTTACGTCGTCACTTTCTGGCGTTATTGGACACTGCGTTTATAATTAGCGGCGTGCGTTTTAATTAATGACTTCTTTCGTCACGCTCATTGTCCGTTCGCATTTAACGTATTTAACGGAGAAGTTAACGAAAGAGACACGATCGAGTCTTTTGTTTCTTTGTTTCTTCGCAAACCTTAATTTAAAAGGTCGATCATGTTCATTAAGTAGCGCTCATTAATCCTATTGTCTTCTTCTTGTTCTCTTTCATTTGCTGCTCAATGCATTATTGCGATGGAGTGCAGAAGCCTGGAGAAAGTAAGAGTGGCAATTGTACTTTCGTTTCGATGCCAGCCAATAATAATCGCAATCGGAATGGCAATGGCAGTGGTAGCCATACGGCCGCCAATCACATGGCATTAGCCAAAAAAATCGACCGATTAAGCAGAGTGTTATTTCCCATGACGTTCGTGATTTTTAATTTTTTCTATTGGACGTATTACACCTTGTAGCCCAATTAACTTTTATTTCATTTTAAAATTAACGAAGGAGCAGCGTCGATTATCCGGTGCGGATTCACGGATGAGCTTTATTGTCCGTGATGTCCGAATTATGTACAGCATATTACACATTGGTTCATAATTTACACTTTTAAGGTAAAATGATATATTCAAAAAAAATTCTCAACTCCTCCGCTTACAATGGTAATAATTGCATATAGAAACTAAATATCAACTGCATTCATCCTAGTGAAATTGATGAGTTGAAATTCACTAGGGTCTAAGTGCCAAACGTATGTTGGGAAATAAGCAACAAACTGTTCAAACTGTTCCAAAAATCCTCATATTAACGTTTATTAAATGTTTGCATTGAGCATGGAGGAATAAATCGTTGACCCGTAGAACTTTAACTTTTAATTTGTTGAATATTGTTAGGCTTGGTTCATAAATCATTTTGCATTGTTTTGACACTTACTGTTAGAATAGTTTTGAATTTCAACGCTTCAATTGTTCTGAAGTGCTTTCATAGACTGCATTAAACAATAGCGAGGTTACAATACAAATGAGGAGACCAGGGACAAGACCTAGTTTTCTCATTTGAATTTACACAAGCCACATGATGGTCCCAATTTAATTTGAAGAAATACAGTTTACAGTACCTTATGAAAAGTGTTAATACAAGCTCTATAGTCGTATTAACTCAGGAGTATACTGGGAATTCAAATGGATCAATAGAAAGAGAGCCTGTTATGCGATTAATCTATCCTTGCCTTGACGGCCACTCGTTCCCTTGTAGTGGTTGCTGGCGGCCATTTTATGCATGACGTACATGTATGCATCGTGGGTGTGGCTTTCTCCATGCAGAACTCCAGGAAAAATAATGAATAAGCTGAATGTTTTTATTGATTAACGCTCAGGATATACTTGTTTGAATCCGACTATAGCGTTAAATATTCATTAGCGCATATATTTCCCCTCTGAATATTTAACCGATATGTTATCGATGATTTATGGAAGTTTTAACGAATTCGTTTTAGGATATTCCGAAATCATTCCTGAAACATTACATTCACATCATGGACATATATCTCAAAATACGTTATTATTTTTCCACTGATCTCGTATTATGTGTTTTTTTTTTGCGGGTGGAATTATTACCATTGCAGGTACATTTTAGGCTTTCGTGGTTTCCACTTAGTCAAGCCTCGTGTACATAATGTAAATTTTAAATACGAAATGCATATTGCGCATTATTTTTACTTACTAATTCCTTTGCTTTCGTTATTTGTCGATCTTGGATACACCTATAGAGTAAAGACCGCTTTTAACATGTTTCATTCATGTTTACGATCGACTTTTCTTCGTGTATTCCTGTTTAAGACATGTTAAAACGTGCTAAATGAAACGTCTTTTGACTTGCCGTGTGGTTTTTACACCTAGGCTACATGTAGCAGTTATGATAAAAAAAAAAAATGTATAGCGTGTGTTTTATTTTAACGTATTAACTTGGACTTTTATTTATTTATTTTTATCAGAATTTTCTGTCAGAATGTCTGAGACGCGGTGTAGGGCGCCCTCTACAGTCTGCTATCATCTACTACGGTCAGAAATGTTTGTCTTAACGTGAATTAAGTAAAATTGATTTAACCGGAAGAGAGATGTGCTCATAAATCCTCTGGGAAAGCGTTTGCTTGTTGTTTGCCATAGCGAGGAGGCACAACGAATATGAACTTCGTTATTTATTTATTTATATTTTTTTATTTGACCTTACACGGATTTGCTTTCATCTCAGAAAAGGAGCTAGCCAATAATTTTTCCTCTGCTAAAATGTATTTCTTGTAAAATATTTACGTCCAATAAATAATGACGCATAAAGTAATGAGACGTTTGGAGACGAGGTTGGCCGCCAGGGGGAGCAGCTTTTTCACTGTCTAAAAGTGTAAGTTTGAAGTTATTGCTAACGATATAACTTTAGATAATCAAATATACATTTCGTTAATATGTTTACTGACTGGCCATAAAATCAAATCTTACAAATTGCTCTGTAATACTAAAATATGGGAAGAAAATAATTTAATACACACAATAATGCATTTATATACGCTAATTTAATATTAGATAATTGTTTAATAGCTGTATAGTGCTATCGAAATGGCTGGCTCGACTTTCAATTGGAAAACTTTGAAAATAATTTTCAATCATATTTTTTTGCAGCTTAAATTCTTTATAAATATATAAATTATACTAAACATATATTCACTAAATTATTAGCAGTCGTTTAATTCTAGGCATTTTTCTTCTTCTGGCGTTCATCTGCCTAAATAATATGTCACGATTGAAATTGGAAAAAAATATTTTAGTTCTCCAAAATTCAAGAAGCACAATAATTAACTCAGAAACAAAGGAAAGTAAAGGCTTTCTTTTAAGCTTTTTGTTTTGTCTAGAAATGAATTACTTTTCGCACGTTGTTACTTTATTTAAAATATCGTGTTTTCAAGCTGGAAGTTAATGCATGTAGGCTATAATTGCGTTTTGGCTAAATCTTGCAGATAATTTACGCTCTCGCAACTCTTTTTATATCGGCCGATTGCTTAAATTCTTTTCATTCTCATTGGTCGGTTTATTAGCCGCCAGCAACCGGTTGAGGCAAACCCAGTTGTCCTCCACAATGATCGATCAGATTTCAATCGAAAGCTGACCTTAGTCCGAGTCTGTAGATTTTTTTTCAATCCAGATGCTCATCGAAGTAATTTGATTAGGAATTCTTTTTTTTATATATATAATGAGTACAATTAGCTCGAACAGAGAAGTACGAATACTTTTGATTTTAATACACGGTGCATGGAAAACTTACCTCATCCTCGATATGATAAATCCCATTTTTAATTGCCGTTTACTATGCAGCGTACGAACGTATATAAAAAAGGTAGCCAGACGTCACGTGATCTTGGTTTTAATACGAGTTAATTAATAGGCGGTCACGATTAGCGCTTCTATTTAATTAGCGAATTACGCGCGATTAATGGCTTCTCAATTATGGCGTCGCGAAATAAACACCATTCATTTAGTTTTATTATCGTTTTAAATTGCGTATCGATGTTTCATATTAAAAATATTCCTTCAAGAATCTCCGATGTATATTCGAGTGATCGTTCCGAGTGACCTATCATTACCCGATTCGGAAATATATTTTAGAGCATATATGTATATTTTTTTGGAAAATATAGCAGAAAACTTACGTTAAAAAAACGCGTTTAGTACACAAGAGCAAAAACATTTTGAAACATTTTGAAAAAAATATGTATTCATATTCAATCTTTTAAACGCATTAGAAAAGTTGTATATCATCTTATTGGCAATTTTAAAAAATATATATGTTAAGTGATGCATTAAATGTTTATGCATCATAATACGATACTTTAGGGAAAAATTGCTTCAGGGAATACTTTCAAGAACGGGGTAATTAAGACTAAGTCTGAATTTTAAAAATAAAGTATGGAAATATAGTTGAAAATTAAGTTGTGAATACATGTTTTTATTGCACGTTCGTAAAATACAGTAAGAGTTACATTTTGAAATTTATTTTCTAAATGTATCCTTTGCTTTAAAAGTGCGATTCAAAAAGAAGTATGACTCGTTAAATTAGTTTAAAATATTTAAAAAGTTTGAATGAAATACTCATGATAAACGTGTATGTCAATAAATTCGGCTGTGCAGGAAAACTGATTTTACGAAAATGCATTTCACAAGCTGTCTACAGTGTAACATTTCTTACGTTTCTTAAATTGATCGAACCCTTTGAAATTGAGGATAAAGTCCTTTGAATGGTTTATTTTTCATATTATTTTCAGTAATATTATGTTTATATTGCTACGCTTTTTCATTGCATTATTGGCCTTCGGTTCCGCACTTTTTCTGACACAATTTCGTCGATTTTTGTGAAACGAGGGCCTGAAAACTGCGGTAATCTAGCAGTGAAAAACCAAAAGTGTTTATTAATGGTATAGTTTATTTCATTATTTCATATAAAAAATAGTGATAGGTGCAACGTACCCGTCGATAAAGTTGGGTTCATTGTAGAGAACCCCCAGAAGTGAACCTCAAAAAACTCTTAAACTTCAACAGCCATGAATTATTTACAATTTTCAAAAGCGAAAGGCGTAGATAGAGAAAAATTGACGCAAATTGGGCGATAAAACGGAATAAATTGTCGAAAAGGACGAATGTTATCAACAATTCTGACGAAAATGACAAGGTGGTTTTCGTCGTTTTCAAACTTGGTTTTGTTGACCTCATTTTCCGCGATTTCAGGTCCACTTTCATTGGTCGAAGAAGGAGGAAAATTTCAGGGCAAAAAAAGTTAAATATTTGTTTGGGTGACCAGAATTTCAATTGTTTTAATATAATAATGACTTTGCTACGACGATAAATAATGCTTCGATTCGCTAACATTTACATACGAACGGTTCTTGAAAATGTCCTATTGTTTTCAGTTTTTGTTTTTTGTTTTTTACAATTTATGTGTTTAAAATGCGATTTTTAAACATTTAGAAATAATGCTCTGAAAATACGTGTTCCAAAGGATAATGGACGGTTTCGTTGCACCCATAACTCTTATTATGAAATAATGAAATAAAATATACAAATATTTACAACACTTGGTTTTTCATTGATATATTTTAGCAGTTGGACTTCATTTTAAGATGTATTTACGTAAAAATGTTCATACAAAAAATATTTCGACTACATTCAAGAAGCTTATTGTCAGTTTGCCCGATGATATTCTACAAAATATTTTCAGAATGTTGCACATTCCCTTTAACTTTCCTTTGGGTGATTGCTTAGCACATGGATACGTCTAAACCAATAACGCCTACAACGAAAACACCTACTGATGTACATTACTGATGTCAATTACCGATATTGACGTGAAATGGAATGATTTTTGCCATTACAGAAAGGAGCGTAATCGAATTGTTTCAGTTTACTGGTTTTGTCCGATTCAAGAGGACGGCCTTGAGCGGACTGGACGGTGGAATGGTCAAGTGGTCATCCATCCCTTTTTACTACGACTGCATCATCTCGATGTCGTAAGTGGCTGGCGAAGATGTCATCATCTCTGCTCATTATTAAAACATCGATACGAATCTCCATGATTTGGCAGGATTCCCGTTGGAATTCATTAACAACTTTCCGCCCTTGTATTTGGGCTCTTCGTTTTTGTTTCCATGGAAGTTGAACAATTAAATAACTGATTAATTCTTCTTGTTTCTATATAAAGGGATGACCGAGACCTCATTCGGTTCCTCTTCTTCGACCTCTTCAGCCGACGAATCTTCAGCATCCTCAACATCAAAAGGAAAAAAAAAAAGATTTCAAAAAATGGCAAAGGTAAGAAATAGTCATAATTTCAATATTTTTTTTTTATATTTTGCTTCTTTGCAATCCAGATTGCTTAATGATATATTTCTTTCATGTGAAATAGTTTTTGTTTAAGCAATAAATAGTAATTTTTAATCGTAATTATTTTTTGTACTATACTTTCTAGCAAAGAAACTGACCCACCTGAAGATATAAATAGTGTATTTTGTTCAGCTAGTATACATGAATATCATAGTTAAAATCCTAATAGCTCGCTTTGTGAACAATTAAAATTTCTCTTAAGAATTTCAAATCAATTTCTCAGGTGAATTTTTAATTTCAATTTATCAGATACGCCATAAAATGTTGGTATTTTATTGCATATCTGCTTGGCTTTTCCCCTGGTGGCCATCAAATAATTTCTCTAGGAGAATGCCATGCTCTTGGACGAAGGAGTGATAATATACTGCATAATTTGTTTAAAGCAGGGTACATTCTCTGGTCAATTAGTTTGAATTTGTGGCTTTACAATTTCCTACGAAATTTTAAAGATATTTCAGTCAGTTGAAGTGCATTTGAAAGTATTTTAAATTCGATTTCAAATTGGATATGTACTTTCTGAACAAAATGGCCCAATTAATACTAGTACATGTATATCCGGATAATACACGAATAATCCTTTAATGTAAATATATTATAAAATATTAGTTTAATTGGATTGGGCCAGCTTCTTTTCTCGAAATTGTATTGTTATCAATAGTATTGGTTACAATACTAATCTGAACGTATTATTTTTCTTCAGGTTAAACTTTCGAGCCTATACTGTAGATTTAAAAACTAACTTTCACGCATTTTTCATTTTGGTTTGAAAAAGACCTTCAATACCGTAACCTTGTATTTCTTTGGTTCAGCTAATTCTTTCGCCCAAAACGACGACCAAAAAGCTGACCACGATGGATGACCTGATGAACTACTCGTGGGGTCCCGTTACCAACGATTATCACAATTTCATACTGGACAAATGTCAGCCTCTGTTATCTAGTGCCAAGACCGGAAGTTGTAAACATTACTCTTGCGACGGCTTCACTTACACGGAGGACTTCCTCAGAGGATATTACGAGCTGAAGAATTTTCAGGCCAAGGAAGACGACATTTTCCTACTTTCGTTTCCGAAAACAGGTCAGTTTACTGAGCTGTTCATCAGAGCAAAAAAATTGCATGCCAGCGATATCTACGTGTAATGATGTTTATACTTCTTCCGGTCACGTCGACCGTCAGACTCTGCGAAGTTTCCAACAATGACTTTGCTAGACTTTGTTACGTGGTGAACAGATTAAAAGACGCGATAGAAACTTGTACGTTTTTTTTAGTAAGTTATCAGACTGCGGTGCATTTCTGTTATGACGTTTTCTTCACCACATACTTTCTCGATGCGTCAAGCTGTTGTATTTTATAACGAACAATTTGACATACCTGGCTTTGATCGAGTTAGTATTAAAATTAAACACGGATTAAAGACAGTGTTTAAAAAATTCCAAGAAAGGGTTTGGGGGCAACATTTACCCCTCCATTTAACCCTCTTAGGGCTTATTGAACTAACAAAAGTTAAGCAAAACTCAAAACAATCCTCTGGTTAAATAAGGAAAAGCATTTCCCCACAGCATGTTAGCGTTAACATAACTAATAGGCAGGGTTAACCTAAGGTTTGTAATACAATGAAAATTTCTCAAAATTCCTAGCTGAAATACTATACTTTAAACTGTGTTAAAAACCCCTTAGGTTTACTTGTGGTTATAGTTAACCCCGGGCTAGCTAACCTTCAACAGAATCCCTTTGTAGTGTGTGGTTTTGGTCCCTACCAAATTTAAAGTTCTAGCAAGAATGGATCTGGTGAAGCATCTACTCGTCCAATAAGCCCTTTAGATGATTCTTGATAAAATATCTAAAATTATGTTTAGTGGGTGCCTAAGTTACTTAGTTACTTGAAGTTACCCTGAACAACTCTGCTAAATTTAAAAGTTCAAGCTTCAATGTATTGGGAATATCATTTACCCCTACATTTAACCCCCTTACAGGGGTCCTTCAAGGAAATCCCTTCGTAAAGAGCGTTTTGGCACCTTACGTACATCCCTACCAGATTTTTAAGAGGAATCTTTCATTAAAATAGTTAGTGGGTGTTTTTGGCACTCAAGGTGTATTCGTAAAAAACAAATTTAAGGTCCTAACATCTATAGTTTCGGTCTGCGTTTTTGAGTGAATCTCAATGAGAACAGTTGTCTTTGTACGTTCGTATTTAGATATTTGTCTGATTTACAGGAACCACGTGGTTGCAAGAGATCGTCTACGTCATCATGCACGGCTTCGAAAAGGCCAAGGGCGCCACCATCGACAATCGAGTTCCCTTCTTTGAAATATTTCCAGGAGGAATGAAAAGTTTGGAAAAATACGCTTCTCCCAGATTGCTCAAATCGCATTTCGCCTATTCCGCACTTCCGGCCAGTGTCAAGCAAAAAGAATGCAAGGTATGGCGATTTACCACGTCTTCTTCCGGTGTACTCTTTTTAGTCTTAAACTCGATGGCTGATCATCGTTTAACTAAATGTCTGATTCTCATTGGCGTCGGTTTTTTACCCATTTAGATGATTTACATAACGAGAAATCCTAAGGTAGAATTTCATGTTTTTTTTTGTGGCATTTATTGTTGTGTTATACAGCTTCACTTCACGTACCAGAAATTCATAATTTTTAGGATACAATTACATCGATGTACCATTTCTACCGCTCGGTCACTTCCTTCCAGTTTTCCGGTACATTGGACGAATTTGTCGACATGTTTCTCAACGATATAGGTGGTTTATTTTTATTTTATATACGTGTATAAAGAACTCGTTAAAATTATTAGGCTCCCCAAAAAAACCTGTGACATAAACCCTACTATATGATCTTGGTCAATTTATTAAAATAAACTCGAAGGCATTCAATTACGTTTCTCTGAAAAAGTGAAAACATTTTGGCAACAATAGCGTATGTTTCAGAGTGGTTTATTATCTTTTTCGATACCGTTTGTTAATATTTTGTTCGGTTGCTCTTAGGTAGGCCTACAAAAGCAATAAAAGCAACATGCATGTTTTTGGATATCGTGCTATTTTTAACCTTTTTCGAACAACTATTTTCTACCCTATTTTTGAACGATTTTCAGACACACTGTATATTTTTTAACTGTAAGAAATTATTCAAACCCTTTTTAAACCATTTGTCAGTAGTGTACATCTTCTTTCAAACGTTTGACAATGTGTGTTTAAAAAGAGCACTGCAAATTTGCATTTATTAATATTACTTTTTTAATTTCTGAATCTTTACATTACAGTGATGAGCGCCCCCTATCCGGAACATATTTTGGAGTTTTGGGATCGACGACACGATCACAACGTTTTGTTTCTTACCTACGAAGGACTGCAAGCCGTAAGTCGACTAATAGATTTTTCTCAATATTTAGTTTTCATGTCTCGATGACATTTTCGCCTATTTTTCATTTTGTTTTCGATTGGTATTCCAAGAATCTGCAAGGAGAGGTTGCTAAAATCGCCCAATTTTTGGGTAAATCTTTGACTGAGGATCGAGTTAAACAGATTGCACATCACTGCAGTTTCCAGCAAATGTCGACGAATCCAACGACCAATTATTCGCATCGAGATCAATTGGGATGGAGGAATATGAACGAAACGAAATTCATGAGAAAAGGTAAAATTCTTTTAGGAAATATTGGATAATTAGAGGGGTGCATGGGGTGAGAAGTTTGTACTCTCGACAGATTGTACAATATTTAATATTTTAAAAAAAATATGTTATGTTATGAAAAGGTAAAGTTGGCGACTGGATGAATCACTTTTCTGAAGAGGTCAATAAGAAGATCGACGACTGGATCGATGATCATTTCGGACATACGGACATCAATTTTAATTTTAATTTATTCAAGTGATCCGACAAATTGAAAATGGCATACCCAATCTAGTAATGTTCTTTTTCCGATAGCAAAATAAACGATATATTTCTAATGCATTTTAAATGATATTTTGGTAGCAAAAAATGCTTTTAAACATACACGATGGAGGTAATTTTTGGGATGAAGTACATTTATGGGAATGTTTACATGCATTTCGTGCGCCGTAAATATATTTAAATGCATTAGGAATCTGTTCATCGATTAAGTATTCGTGCATTCTGAAGTATTTTTCTATTACGTCTATATTTCAAAATGCAGTTTAGTTGGAAGTTTAGTCGTTTTTCAACCCAATTGTAATCGATGGAATTCTTACATTAGAAGTGACCGAAATACTTTTTAATTGTCATGCTATTTGTCTGTGACCATGCATTAATTAGAATGAAAGTGGTAAGATACGAAACGCAATAAAATAATTTTATCCTGTATTCAACTTAAGTATTCATTGAATGTATCGTTTTAAGAAAAATGAAAATAACAAAAAAATACGTATCTTATTATATACGTTCAAAAAAATTGGAAAAAAAATTACCCATAGACAACACTTAGCGATGATCTGAAACGAACTTAGAAACTAAAGTCTGTTTAAAACTGGGTTATACTGAGCAAAAACAAAATCATAGGTGTTCCGTCTATGGATTAAATAATTACAAAATGATAGCAGTGAATTGTACGGGTGATGATTATCTAGCGGTGGACTTAAAAGCAACGTACTAATTGTAATTTCCCCCTAAAATCAATATATGTTATTGCCTAAGGACTTTTGTGTAAGGTATTTTCATAATGTAAATAACTACGGAAATATACTCATTTGAAATATGATTCATCATTTTGAATAACCATGCATAATGTTCACTTGCCTCCAAAATCAATACATGTATTTGCCTTAGGACTTCGTGTGCCGTGCCACAAAGCACATCTCTTGTAAACAAGAGACTCAAAGCCATTTAACATCAGAATTATAGGAATGCAAAGTCAATTTATTTCATGGATTCACAACTGCAAGAGTGAACGTGTGATTAATTCAAAGCATGTTGAAGGAAAGACGTTTCCCAAGTCAACTGGGACGTTTCCAATCAAATGCGGTAATTTGTGTCGGAAAATATTAGCTTATTATAAACTAAATTGCAAATGACTTACAAATCCCAGTTCACAAATATTGGCCTCTGATGCACTGTTTTAAAAATAAAAGTTAACTTTTGTAAAATATTAACAATTAAGCCATCTCATTCTATCTTTCATGAACAATGATTAAATCATCACACTTCTTTCTTGAGAGCCTATGGCGTTTTGGTCACTTTTAAGGTTTTCCACCGGTTTTTCGCTTCACCTTATCCTGATTCCGCCGTACTTCATGTAGAATTCATTTGAAAGGTTGGGCTTTCAGGCCCCTCAGAGCACGATCTCATTCTCAGGAATTGACGTCATCCTGGATCCTACTGCTGCGCCAATCCTCCATCAGTGGAGGATGGTGCCATTCTCCACAAATTCCTCCTTGAAACTTTTTCCAGAATGTCTGTTGGTCTTTTCAATGCCTACAAGATGTTGTAAATATTCAATTATATTTTTAATGAAAATTTTTAACGTTTTGTCTCATGACAAAAGCAATATAGTGCAATTTGTACTAGCTTCAATAAATGCTGATCCCCCTTTCCACGCTGCATCCTATCTTGTAATTATTCAAATAAATACCCCGTTACTTTGGCCATAATGTATTTCTTAGTGTAGTACATGTATTCTGATTTAGAACAGGTACTGTCATTACGTCACAACGTGTTATAACAGCTAATTTCAGATGCCACTATTGATTGTTCCCAACCGATAATTCCTAGGCCTAAGCCAGTCACCATATTACCTGCTATGGTTCCTGCAATAGTTCCTGCAATTGGCCATCATTCACTAAGATTTTTCTCCTATTTTTAGTAGGAGCATAAACCAACCAACAGTTGATTAAAACTTAAGGAAAGAAAACCAAACAGGCCACTTTTCCACTTTAGTTTCAAACTTTCATACAAATGAAGATAAGAAAATATTTTCAAATACCAAACATTTCATCAACCTCAGCAGCAATTAGAAACTTCCTAAACAGCCACCATTTGATATGGAAACAACACACTTTGCATGTAGTTCCTAACAATAAATTGTAATAAACAATTATCTACGAGCAGAGGGCATATTCTACTCATGTACATTGCTCTTTACATGTGTGATCGACTTATTACGTGTTATCGTCAGAAAACAAGTTTGTAGATAGGCAACCACTTCATATTTCACTGCAAAAAGTGTGTTACTTGTTTTCAGTAATCATTTTTGCTATCATTTTTTAGAGTTACACTTTAAACTTAAAATAAGATAGCAATTTATCATAGTTACTTACAGTATCATACTAAGTTTAGTTGGAATTTAATTTTTAATTTAAATTGTGGCTTAAAAACAATAGCAAAAATGGTTACTTAAAACAGCATGAGAAGACGGCACAACAGCGTTTATTATTAACTTATTGTATCTGTCAGGGATGCACACAGGGAAGAGACAGCATTTTTTTGCTGTTTTAGAATGATGAAATCAAATAAAATGAAATGTTTAATCGAGAGATTGCCAAATTACAGACTCAAATTCAGCCTTATATACATGTACATGTATAATATATTCCAAAACAAGGCCTATAGTTTATAGATCGTAATGATTCCACCTATGAATCCACCTACAGTATAAATGTTCAGGAAAAATAAACCGATGTTATAAAACGAATTTCAATTCTGAGGATTATGCGGTTATGGTTATGGTCATATCATTAAAACACAGGAGCATAAGGATCATATGATTTGTAGATTAATACGAGTGATTATGCTGTAGGTATCCATGACCTTTCGAGATTAAAATCAACTAAAAATAATTTGATATTCGTGCCACGCGTAACAAATTATTCAAGTCATCGTCGGGAAAATTCATACATGTATTGTAATTGGAGCATTTGATGCCGACGACTAAGTGTCACTTTTAACAATTATATCAGTAGTGCTAAATGATTTATTGGCATGACATTGACATCATCGCAAACAGCCATAAAATAAGAGTAATAGAGAGAGAGAGAGAGATTTGACAGCAGCTAACTTTTGTCATTATCTTTCCCATTGTCATTGGCTTTTTCAAACTGTGCTCGGCCAAGGTCCAGATCTGATACTGTGGTACTCGATGAACTGGAACAAACAAGGTTGCTCACTGTAATCGCCTAGCCTAGTGGTAAAGTAATTTTCCAAAAAATAAAATAAAAACTTCTCAGCAACAAACCTTCAGTTTTTCACACACGTTGCTCTTCGCATTTCTTAAATATTATATTTTATATTAAAAATTGCATGACATGAATTTACTCAAATTGCCATCAAAAATTGCATTTACAGAAGAATTAGAATCCGCTACTCTCAGCAGTTTTGTTGTTGTTGTAAGAAACCTCGCTTACATTATGGCGATTGTTTTTTTTTTAATTATTATTATTTCTAAGCATAAAAAATTAATGCTGGGCTACAACACATCATTCTGCAAAAATGCCCTTCAGGTTGAACCCCTCCACATTGGGAACCACCATCAGCAAATATCGATTAGGACATCAGACACTTCAGTTTACACGCGTACATTTTTAATTTTTACACGTGCTAGTTTTCAATTTTGTCAGAGCCAGCAATTTTTATTGAGAATAGATATCACGGACTGATTTGGCCAAGGACAAATTGCACGTGTGAAAATAGGAATAAATTCTTAATGTTTCATATAAAATTGATCAATCCTACAACAAAACTCAACCATGTGCTGGACATGTCCGCAACATGTCATTTCCCAGATATTGACTCGCTTTGACAAAGCTACGTGAAAATATCACCCATTTACCCGTAAATTATACACATAAAATACGTACTTGTGATAAACTCCAGTCTCAAGTTAAGGGTTTTGTCAAAATCCACACGATTTTACGAAACTTGTAAAAATAAAGAAATATCATATAATGAATCTTAAATGCTTTAGAAAATTCATTTAATAATTGTTTTAAATTATTATATTAGTATTCCCAAACACCAGTATATATATAGTGATGACAGTATAGAATCATACTGTTGTCAGCAGAAAATCACATACTGACCTTTTCTCCAGGTCTGTACCACAAAACACCTTTTGCTGTACAGTCACCAATTTATTTCTTGCAGAAAGTGCGAGGTAAGACAGTGCAAGCGACAGTGTCACTGGAGCCGTGTAAAAGTTGAAGATTTCCTCTTTCATTTGGTGTTTATAATGTAAATAACTACGGAAATATACTCATTTATAAAATGATGAATCATTTTGAATAGCCCTGTGTAATATCCATTTTGAGCTCTTAGTTGTTCAATTCTTCAATTTCCTCGTGTATTTATTGATAAAGAGAGTCAGTCGAGAAATCTATCAAATAGCGTAGGAACATTAATAAGATCGCATTTGATTTGCGTACCATATTCATTCTTCATGAATGAATGAATGAATGATGGCACTAGATGGAGCCTCGTTTTACGGCTTTCGCGTACGAATATTAAAGGCGGCTCTGAGACTGAGAGGATCAGGCGACTGAATTTATTTCCCTTCTCAATGAGTCGTGAAACGTGAATCCTCACATTGATAAGTGATTTTCAGTTCGACCTTCGTTCTGTTGAAGACTTCAAGGCAACAGAGAGATAAAAAAACTTTTTTTTTTAACCTATATATACATGTATATGAAATCTCTTCAACGTCCTCATTCCGTTTCACTTTTTCGTCCCGAACAAGACTCACCAACTTCAGCGCGTGTTTTCGCCTGAATTTTTCATCAATTAACTAGTATTTTGTGAAATTCGTCAAAATGGCCACGGACGTTGCAGAAGTAACCAAGAAATACCAGGAAGTAATGAAGACGCAATCGGAGATCGTTTGGGGTTGTCCAGCGTCCGAGGAATTTAAAGAATATTTGGCCAAGCAAGAAACGATCGACTTTGAGAAGATTTTGGGCCGAAAGACTCAGATGGTGCCCCACTACAGGCTGAACGGACACATGGCACTGACCACCACCTTCACCAGAGGCCTCTTCGAAGCGCAGAAATTGAATCTGACCAAAGACGATGTGCTCGTATCGTCCTATCCGAAATGTGGTGAGTATCGCTTCACGAGTTTCATTCTTCAAAAAGCAATCGAAATCGAAATCAAATGAACAATATTTATTATACAAATACACAGTAGCCTACGTATCCACTGATGAAAAAAAATCATATTAATCAACGTACGAGTGGAAATGGATTTTAGGTTTTACGATAGCACAATATCGATTAATATGATTCGTAATTTCCATCAGGAACAACTTGGCTCCAGGAAATCGTCTATTTGGTGATGTCCGACTGCAATTTCGCCCAGGCCAAAGCAGAAAATTTGGACGAAAGAAGTCCGTACTTGGAATTTCCAGAATGCACTTTCAAGGTTCTTCAAGAACGTCCTCCTCCTCGAGTCTTAAAAAGTCACATGCCCTACTCTTGGCTTCCTGGAGGTGATAAAAAGGACTACAAGGTACTATAAATATTGGGATTTATATGTGCCATTAGTTTCTCTTTAAATCGTTGATTTAGTTCATGCAATCTGTTGCTAAGTTAATTGAATGTATTTCAAATTCAAAACGGAAGTGACACCAACAGATACTTTCGTATTGATTATCAAGGAATTGATTGTTTTTAGATTCTTTACATGACTCGAAATCCGAAAGATGTGGCAGTTTCCATGCATCATTTTTACAAAATAATGCCGCCATTGTTGTATGATGGAACTGTAAAGGACATGTTGAACATGTTTTTGGCGGATGCTTGTCAGTATATTTCTCTATTTTAAAGTGGCATTAAAATCAATTCGTAATTGTCGTAAAAATTTAACGCCCAATATTTTGACAGGTCTTTACGCCCCATTTCCTGATCATGCTTTGGGATTTTTTAATCATGTCAAGGATGGCAACGTCTTGGTCGTAAAATATGAAGATCTACACAAGGTAAGATCCCTAACCTACTAACAAGACACGTGTACAGAAACTTACTACTGCATTTACATTTATGCCACGTGAGGTTCATTTAAAATCTGGAAATGTATAGTTTCACTGTGTAAATGGACTTCAAAATTCTATAATACATTTAGGTTAGATCATGTTTTATCTATGTATTTCTTCTGTGCAGTTTCCAACTTAGGGGCAAAATTATTATTATTATTATTATTTACTCGACCGCAACCATATATATGATACATACGTGTACATTATTATGTAGGTTTTAAATTTTTTTTCTATATTTACAGGATGCAGAAAAAGAAATCAGGAGAATAGCTGAATTTTTGGGTAAAAAATTCAGCGATGAGCAAATCAATGGCATTGTTCGTGCCACGTCCTTCCAAGAAATGGCAGCGCACGGCACCCATAACCACAGCCAATGGGAAGAAAAACAACTTTCAGATTCTAAAGCTGGAAATTTCATGAGAAAAGGTCAGCACTGATTGATTTTTTTGCCCCCCACTAAACGTTTGCAATCGATAATTATGTACTACGATCGTGTTAACTGAAGACAGTATTGGGAATTCAAATGGACCAATAGAAAGAAAGAGCCTCTTGTGCGCTTAATCTTTCCTGTCCCACGAGTCATTCTCCGTTGGTGGGCATAGGCGCTGACTAGGCACGACTTTCTTAATGCGGGAAGGCGTAATCCATAAGCTGAATATTTCTGATTGGTTAAGGCTCTGTATGGTATTGCTTTACCTCAACCATGGCGAATATTTAGTCTATAATAGCCATTGTTGACGTATCGCACATACCAGTTCAAATAATGTACAAGAAGTGACAAGAACATTCGACTTTCAACGTATCTAACGTTCACAAGTGGAATATATACATGTATACAGTAATATAAGTATATAGGCATATCGACGTACATGTAGATATTAGTGATGATAAGTGTTTCAAAATGTTCAATTTTCACGAATTATTTCCAAACTACAGTCGGATATAGAAAAAAAAATAGACTGAGCAAAAGCCAATCAGAGCTAGTGAGCTTATAGATTATGCCTTCCAGCATAGAGAAAGCGAGCCGATGCCCACCTGATGTAA
>JAQIXS010002215.1:0-24065 GCA_034700785.1 Rossiulus vilnensis
CAACCAAGCTTGGATTTCAGTACTTTGAATGTTCAGCTGTACGTTTACTCAGTAGGCCTTATCATCCCTTCATGATCTTAAAGTGTGCAAAACTGAATTTGCATATGCATTATAGTTGATATTTTTCTCTTTCAGAAGGAGATGAAGGGAATAGAAGAACCATTCTTATTTTTAGCTAGCGAATTTAAAAAAAACTAGAAAGATGGATGCTTGAAACTGAAGAAATAAACATGTTTTATCGACTTGTACTGTAATATATTATATCATTAAATTCATGACTATTTTTTTTCGTAAAGACTGTCTATGAAAATTATTGCACGTTTTTTTCAATCTATACAATTTTTTTACCGGAACAATTGTTATGATTTAGTCCGCATTGTTGCTTTGACAGTTCATTTGTGAACGTCATTGATATTTTCTTAATTCAACAGTGATGTCATCCGTTTCGAACAAGAATCTGATATTATTATGGCTTATTTATGACGCTAGTATGGGACTCTTCCCTCGAAATGCATCTTAAAGATAAATGCTGATAACATGTTGCACCCCAGAAACAGCCATTTTCAATCATACAGGAATGTACATGTATACTTATCTAAAAAATCGCGTTATTTTGAGTTATCACTATGATGAAAAAGACGTACGAATGTCAACATGTCGGTATGCAATATGCTTATAAACTAGTCATATACCAGACACATGCCCACAAATTCGACATAAATGCCCGGTTAATGCCAGATTCTAAACGATATATTGATTCATGTGACTTACCGTAGCGTTTCATGCGTTGAAGACCCGATTGCGTGTCCAGTGTAGCCCTAATTCAATTCCTGAAATTGATTTCCGCTTCCTGGTCATGCACACAAGTTGGCGCTAACCAACGCACTGTTTTCTGAAGTTGGAAAGTTTCACAAAATTGTGTAGCAATTAATTCACTGCCAACCAACAATTTCTTGAACTTCTCAGAAGAAACCAAAATAACGAGCAGCAGCAAACTTTTATACATCGGTACCCTGCTACAGGGGCGCCAATTAAAAGTGAGTAAAATCCCCATGGAATGTATTTTTCATAAAATTTGCATAAATTGAATCTATTGAAAAATCTCTTTCCGTTTCTGTAAACAAACTTGCCAGATCATGAAAACTTAGTGTGATTGCCAATTATGCACTAAAATGAGGATTGCTGAAATTTAGCCTTAAAAACCTTCTGCATTTGGAGTTCATGCATGTATTCATGAATGCCAATGTAGTTAAATCGGTTGAAAAGCAAAAAATAAAATACATGTACATGGGCTAAGCATGTAAAAACACGTCGTCAAGCCGTTTGCGCCCAAGTTAATTATTCATGCTTAATTAGTTACAACCAAAGCAAATTCGCCTAAACACTAAAGGCTTATTCAGTTACTCCAATACAATGGAATTTACGAGTATCGAATTGAATATTAAAACGAATTTGGTGCTTGCTATCTTTTAGCGAAAAGAATAAGTGTATAATGTTGGTCACGAATTGATAAAAATTAAAAGCTGCTATCAAATTCGTTATTCATTCCAACATTTCAAACGGGGTTACTCATGTGCAATTCGTATTTAAATTTCTGTTAAGCCACCCAATACAGGAAATGTGTGGGCCATTTATCGAAGATGGGGTCCTGCTCGTCCCTGGAATATTTATGACAGTTTTTTTCGCATATCTTACATAAGCGCTAAGGTTAATGGGGCGTTCAATTTGACCTCCTTGCATATTTATTACTCCCATTCTTCACTTCCTGTCCACTTTTCAAAGCGCCTGACCCTTAGTTGTGAGGCGCCGAGCATGCATTTTCTCCAAAAATCTGGCCTGGAAAAATACTTTTCATGGCGAACAATGCTAATATTGATTGGGTGGTCATTATCCGCAATCAATGCGAGCATTACAAAGGCAAGGGGATCCCCGCTCGTAAATTCTACCCAGTTTTTTCCCACCCGGTCAATACGAAAATGGGGATTGTGCGTGCCGCGGCCCCTTATTGTGCCTTTGCTTGGAATTTGATTCGAGCGAATAAAAAATGCGTGATACGCTTGTTTACGACCAATTTCGTTTATAAATGGAGCACGGAAACCGGGCATAAATCAGCCGTGTGGCTCCCGAATGTGTCTACGTTTAGAAATGTGGAGCGAAAATGGTTCGCAAACATGGATTCCCGCTACGTTTTATTACACGCCAGATAAAAGCCACGGTCATTTGTTGAAATTGCGAACAAATTGCGGATAGTTTTCGGATCTTTCCTAAAGTTTCCACGGTGTGTTGAGACAAGAGAAATTTGTTTGAATGCAAGAGAAAATTGGTAGGCGGTTCCAGGGGTAATACTTGGTCACGTTCTCCCCCCTGTCGTTTTCCAGAAAACTTACATGTACAGCAATCATTTAAATTCCCTTAGCTACAAATAAATAATTTGCGGCTTAGCTGCCGGTATTTTCAACAGGTAGTATCCGTACAAAATGTGAACATTTTTAAGATGTATTTGGGAACCTCCTTGCTCTCTCAGTAATTTTGTTTTGCTGGATTCTCCCATGGAGAAAACTACCAACAAATTGCGATTCAGTAATCACGTTACAATGCATATTTTATACGGGGTTCTCAACGAGATTAAATTCATAATTTCCCTGACTTTTTCAGGTTTTTGTAAAAAAAAACCTGGACTTAATCGAAAATGTTTTTAAAATAAAATGTAAACAAAATTTGCCAATTACAGATATTTTCAATTACTACACGTATTTCAAAAGTTTAAAATGTCTTATGAAGGATACGGGAATTCCCTATTGTGGCATAAGTGTGACTAGATAGACCTTTTTTGGGCAATATGATATACAATAAATCTCTTCAGAATATGGCAATTTAAGGCTGAATGCCGTTGCATTGACTGAAAATTTTAGAACTCCCTGACTTTTCTAGGTTGTTTCCACTTTCCTATAATTCCGCGTTTTCCAGGTCAGTGGGAACCCTGTTATACGAAACTGTACAGAATATTTTAGGTTAAAAATTATGCATATTTTACGATAAGAAAGGCAATAATTTAATGTTCAACACACGGAAGCGGGAAGGAACAAGGTAGTTTCAGATTTTTTAAATCCATGCCCTGATAAGTTCAAAAATACGCATTTTCTATGGAAACCAAATAGGGCTGATGAATTGAAACGTGCAAAACAAATTAGAAATCCCTGACAACCCAAGCATAGGGGCTTCCAGGGTCGATCACGCTGTCGTCAAATAATTAGTGTAATGGTCCTCCTTTGAGTACGAAAAACGCCACTGGCAAAATCGTGGTAATCGTATTGATGGCTGGTTCCGCATGATCCACGCCTTTAGACCCCCATCAGGGTCGGTGGGAGGACCTCACGCAAATTAGACACCCCCGCACGAGCCTTTGAAGTTTGCGTGTCGGAATGTTGCCAACGATGGAACTAGCTCATTGGACAATTGGCATTCAGAAAGGCAGCAGTAGAGACACCTCGGTTCCAGAAGAGAACAGTTTGTGGTCGAGGAGCAACAAATCAAAAATCAGCGTTCAGTCCTGAAGTCCTACACCTGCTACAGCAGGTTCGTGTCACACATGCGGGGATTTGGAATATAATCAGAAGTATGAATGGAACACACCAATTAGTATAATCGGATAAAAACAACAAAATTCGGCTACGGTAAGTCTGCAAATGTACATGGCACATAACGAACAACTTGTATTTTGGAGGACCATGCATTACTCTTCAGGGAAGCTATTTCTCAAATTTTCAGTTAAATTTTCTCAGAAGTTGGAAAGGGAGTAATATTTTCCAACAAGATACCTTCATAAAAAAGTGTTTAGCTACAACTCCGAATTTTTCTTCTAAGATAAGAGCTTTGACTTTGGTATATCTTATCAGAAATTATTGAGATTGGACGTATGATTAGCTTGACCGTTTCAATTTTTATCCTTTTACTTGTATTTTTGGCATTATTTTAATAATGATTAATACAAATAAAAGGATAAAAATTGAATGTTTCATGTTTTGTACAGTGGAATTATGTCATGAATGCTCTTCCTCTAAATTCACTAATCTTTTCTGTAAAGTTGATCAATTTGGCCAACATTTCCAATCCCACGCCTCGATATCCATAAATACTTCATAAATTCTTGATCGCCAATGATAAACAAATAAGTATCACAATGGATTTTGGTAGACTGGAATGAAATCCATCTCCATACGTGCATATTTATCATTCTAAAACATGGTTCTTTGATCAGATGTCTGCAACCATCCGTAAAGATCTTATTCGAGGCATGGTGGATCCATGGCACCCCAACTTCCGCTCTAACCAAGCCCAAGCCAGTTATCGTCCAGTGGGGGTTCCTGACGAGGTCCCCAGCTTCGTTCCTCGGCCACACACCGCCATCATCCCCTACAAGCGTAGCAGCGCTGCAGCGGAATTCCTTCCCTACCGTTCGGCAAATGTGAGCTTCGACAGCGCAGTGTCCATGAACCGGGAAAGGCCATTTGCAGCATCCAAGAACATTGCAACCTATTCCAAGTTCTCCCCATCCGACTGGACCAGGCACAATGTCAAGCACTATGCATCTGCCGAGGCAACGAGGAATTTGTCAGAAAAGCTGCGTTCAGAAGCGGTCAACTTATTGAGGTAAATTATACGTGATGATGTAAATACAGTAATATAACTAATAATACTAATGAATTGGTTTTGATTTTTTTTTTTGGCAAAAGCTTTTTGGTTTGGTGACATGTGCAGTTTTACCTTACTGAGTCTTATCTTGATTTTCTTGCAAAATTTCCATAACCACTCAGGGAAACCGAAGACATCACCAATCACGGCCAAAAAGAGGTGGGCAAGAGGCTCGGGGAGCGAATTGGAGACATTTCGTTCTGGAGCTACGAGCTGGACAACGAGCTTGACAAAATCATTGTAGAAACAAACAATCTGCTGGAGTCAAAGCGTAACCTGGAGAGGGCCCTTTCGGCAACGGAGCAGCCGCTGCACATCGTCCAAGAATGTTTGTATTTTCGGGAAAAAAGGCAAAACATTGATTTGGTGCTTGACAAAGTGGAAGAAAACTTACTTAAGGTAATGATGAAAAAATAATGTGCATTAAGAGACTTTTATGGTACATGATTTGAAACAAACCATATCATGCTAATCAAAACCGTTGTCAAGTTCCTTTCATTGTAATTTTCATTCCAACGATTTTGCGTATTTTTTTCCCCAAAAGGAAATCGAAAACATTCACCAGTGCCAAGACAAAAAACGTCAATTACTCGATAGAATCCAGATGCAGTTAAGGTATGACAATCTTTCACACAATTAAATTTATTGACATGCAGAAGCAGCCATTTTTGAACAGTTTTGAGCTTTTTGAGCAACTTTGATCATATTTCAATCATCTTATGACGCATAATTGCTGAAGTTTTTGGAAGAAACAAGAATAAAATGGTATAGAGCTATGTAGTGCAATTTGTCTAAAATATCATGGAAGAACTCTTTTTGCGCAACTGCATTGCCTTCGGTTTAAATACCCAAAACAATTCCATGAAATTTTAATAATCAATCGCTTGCTCATTTTTGTTGCTCGCACGCTATTATTTCTGAGTATCATCACTGTTGATTTGTAACTTAGAGCCAATCGGTCAGCGCAGCATAACCTCGAACAAGACTACTGCCAGAAACAAGATGCTTTCAACATAGACACCACGTGCCACGTTCTGACCAGTGCATCACAAGGATTGACTCATCACCAAGGAGTCGAAAATTTGGATAACAGGTTCAGGACACAGAGTTGACTACAGAAAATTCCTGGGCTTGTGTAATACATTATGGACGAAAGTTTTTAGAAAATTAATTTTTATAGCACGACGGTTCCAAACACGTGGGCAGAGTTCAGTAACCGCAACATCCAGCAGTCGCAGCTGGAGCGTACGGCTTCTGCGCGCCTCCGTACCGAGGTGGATTCCCTAATTTCCTCGTGCTCGAGCGACATATGGCAGGCGTGGAACAACACCAACATTGCCCTGTCGGAAAGAATCACGGAGATGCTCGACGCGCAGCGCAAGCTACAAGCCCACTTATCGCACGTAAGTTGCAGCACGAAAGGTCTTGCCATCTTAACGTAACAAATCCTCCAATGCAGATCTTGCTTTGTGCTAAGTAATTATGCTCCTCATTAGGTCTCTCAAGAAATCTACGAGTTGGAGCAGCACATCGACTTCCTCAAGCGTGCGATTCAGTCCAAGATTCCACCGCTGCAACTAGCGCAAACGAGGTTGGAAGCACGTCTGCATCGCCCGAGCGTCGAACTCTGCCGTGACCCACCCCACCTGAGGTAACAGACTAGAATGTGTAACAGCACCAGCTTATTTGGAACCTTAAAGCCTAGCTTTCTTGGAGAGAAAATTTGTTAGTTAGATTAGACTTTATAAAGGAAAGACACATTTTTCAGGATCAAAAATTTGCTTTGATAATTATTTCTAAATCATCAAAAATGAAACTAATGGTTGATGTGACACTGAAAAGCATGTTTCGGCAACTTCTGAATCTTCAGTAAATGTTTATAGCGTAATACTGATTAAGTGTATTTTTCAACATCGATAACTGAGATTTTGGTGGTTTTATCTCCATTTTTTCAGGCTTTTACGTGAGGTGAGAGAGCTAAACGACAGCATGGCCAAACTGGAGAATAAGTTGCGAGAGAGTGAAATAGCTCTGCAGCACCTCGTTTGCATCCGCTCTGAGCTTGAGCAAGAGCTCAAAGTAAAGGCGAATTCCATATTCGTGGACCGCGAACAATGCCAAGGGATACGTCGGAGCTTCCCATGCAGAATTCCACAAACATAATAAGACATCTTTTTATTTACGTTTAAAATTCCTCTTTTTCCCTCTAACAAAACTATCTACTTTCTTTACGCGTGAAAAAAATGCTCCTGCAGGCATTGTAATGATGCCTGTTAGGTAATCAGTAGTACTTACTTCCAACTTTCTGTAAAGCACTTCTGCACCTTAGCTTCCCTGCATCAATGGCTCTGAGCATAAGCTGGAACGGGCAAAACCAGTCCTTCTTTAGCCTCAAAGAAAGTGTAGGACAGCACGAGTTGGTTGATATTTTCCAATTTGGGATCGTTGGCAAATTCAGGATCAATGTAGAAAAAGACAGGCATATCCACCTACGAGTGCCGCAAACAAATAAATATCAAAAGTTAGCTTTCCATAAATACTTTCAGGAGTGATGAAATTACGAATGCCCTCACCTGTTCATGAGGATTAAGCCTTTGTTCTTCAAAGCAGAAGCACTAAAGTAACAGTAAAACAAGTTTTACAAAAATGCACCAATAGCAGGTGCACAATATCAATGTTTCATGCCATAAATTCATGTATCTAGATATGCTACATGTAATTGAAATTTTTAATCTGCCAAGCGATAATATTGTATGATCCAAACTCCAAAGACAGTCTGCATCATTTTCTCAGATATGAAATCAAAGACTGTTTCAGCAATAAAAAGGATCAATCATCTTTATTCAGTTCTACGTGAACCCATATATGATAAAATGTATGTGTTACTGTTAATCACAGTAAATTATTTACAATCAAGTTGAATTTTGCCTATTGTTTTCTAGCTTGAATTAGTTGTGTGCACAGTTTCGTAAATTAAGAAATATAATATAGAGGGTATGAAACAAATGCACACTACCATATAAACACATTTAAGCCTAATAATTCAGAACTTTTTGAAACTCACAAGGTACCTCATGCTAAATAAAGTATGAAAATCTTAAAAACCCACCTGAATTTTGTTAAAATATTGACCAGCTTCAAAAGGCAGTACGTTATATGTAGCAATACCAGTGATAGGCCGATCAGTAGGATTTGTTGCTGTGTAGAAGGCTAATGCAGTTTCTCCGGGTGATACCTTGACATGATAAAGATATTGATAGAATTTAAGAATTGTTTTTGGATAACATTTCAAATCTTACAAAACAGAATTATGGAAATTTTGGCCGAAATTTGCTTACAAAGATCTCGGATTGTTGTGGTTTGAAATTCCACGTCAAACTAGAAACTGTATCCGCATTAAACCGGACGCCAATTTTACGGTGGGGAACTTTCTGCATTGCTCCAACTTTATCCGCATCATGTCCAACGGCAGTCTGACCTCCATAGCTCGTTGCCTGCAATGAACAGCCTCATATAATTAATTGTGAGAATATCTACAGTGACAGTTACGAGCAAGATTATTTTACGCCTCTACCTAATCACCTGGCAGAATATTGTGTAGAGTGGCACAGCAGCATAGCTGAGACCAACCACCATGATTACCACACCCGACATGTACAGCAACGTGCTCCTTCTCCGGATTTCGTCGATGGTCTTGCGGCCCTTTTGGCTCATCCATCGCTGTAAGCACAGCCTCCAACAGCAGGCGCCATGTTTCGGAGAAAGCCAGATGTTTGCACTGACTCCAGCCTTGCATTGATTTGGTGATGGTTTTAATTTAGTTAGTATGGAGATATTTCTTGCATAGCACTGATTTATTAAGTTGTGCAGCCGAGCACCGTGAAATATACTGGCATTAAAATACATCGTTCTCAGTTTCCCTTCATTCCATACTTTGTTTCTGAAACAGAATAAAACAGATTAAGGTTCTAAAACAAATGTATAAAGAGAATATATATCTGAAGGTAATTTTATGTTTCAGGGCAGACTGGGCAGGCAGTTAATATGGTCAACACTACAAGAAAACTATTCAGGAATTTAATTAAAATTCTCAAGATACCGGCAACTGCACCATTTTTCCAGTCAAAGTAAAGACTTGATTTAACAAGAAGAAGTATTTATGTACCATTTATCTAGAAACAATCAGTAAAACCACAATTTGTCCTCTCTCTCTCTCTCTCTATGCACTAACATGTACAGTGAATTTAATAAATGAATTTTATTAAAGACAATAATTTTACAGACATAGAAAACCCAACGTAAACACGAAAGCAACCAACACAATTTAAAACGTAAAAATGCAACAAATTCTCACATTTTGTAACTTCATCAATCGTGCAAGAACATCCATCCAGCGCAGATCAAACATTGATGAGTCTAGCGCCATCTAGCGTTGGAGGATCTAATTGTTGTGGCCAACATGGCAGACGACGAACGATTGGGCTTGGAAAGCTCCTTGCTAGCCAACAAAGTAACTGATTTTCTTAATAAGGAATTTGGAGATGATATTAAAAGCTTATCGAGGGCCAAAGAAGTCATGGCTCAGTTGGAGAAAAAGAAGGCCACTTTACGTAGTAAGGTAATACGTTATGTTCTCAGGTGAACTTAATACAGGGTGCCTCGTGAATTGCGCTTTCACATCCATTTTAGAAATTGGAATGTCCATGATCACAGCAGCTGGTCATGGTATATCTGGCGTGCATAAATACAGCATGTGCAAGAAGTAATTACATTTTCCATGGCCGAGAATAGATTGCTTACTGTTTACCCATTTCATTTTATTCAGATTTCAGGAGAAGGTGAGGGATCTCCTCACAAGCTATCTAGGATCTTGACCACGTCCAAATTGTCCATGGAGAAGGTGAAGACATTGCTGTCTCAGCGTGAGGCAGTGGTTGACGAGCTGCAAGTGCATGTCTCTCAACATGAATCTGAAGTAGCCGGATTCTTGCCGTTCACTCAGAAGGTCGTGGAACTCGAGAAGTATCTGAAATATCTTGAGTGGATTAAACTGGTTGAAGATATCAGGTGACGTTGAGTTGGCCTGTTGTCAATGCTGTTTCTTGCTAGAATTTCTTGGATTTGTTATAGCTTTATGCGATGACTGCGACCACTTTATCCGTTTTGAAACTATCATTTTCTAGTTGGAAACTATGCTGCTGCAGCTCTGATAAAAATGAGAACAAATATGCCAATAGTGTCGTTTGGCTCGTTTCAGCCTGGAAATCCAAGCGGCCTTAGAGATAAATTCAAATAAAAAAGCAGTAACTTCTTTCGTCAAGTTGGTAGAGATGTGTAAAAGTGTGCAGAACTCTGCCTGCACTAATTTGGTGCGATTTATCACTGATACCACGACAAACTGGCATAAGATACTAAAGGACAAGTTTTCCAGGTCAGTTTCGTTCATCCTCGGGAGCAATCCGAAAAGCGTTTTGCAGAATTGTCGTAATTAACTTTTTGTAATTTTAGTGATTTTGACGAAATTCTCAAGCTAATGAAGTGGCCATTTATACCAGCAGTGCCAGGAATGGTTCACACTCCACCGTACGAAATTCTATCTCGCTTTGAACACATGTTTGGGCTGCTGCTGGATATTCACCTGCCGTATCCTTTTTTTATTTACCAAAGGCAGGGGGTATTTACTAAGGTGTACAATATTCCTTAACACCTTTTCGAACAGGGATATGTCGACAATAAAAATGCCAGCATCTGGCAAGAAGCCTCGCGTGCTGTTATTGCCTTTGCAGTTTCTATTTCGCCCTTTCCGAAAGCGTTTCCTGTATCACTTCAGTGGAAGCAAGAAAACAAACAGCATACATAAGGCAGAAATGCTTCCTTATTTGAAATATTTAAAAATGCACTGTAAATAACAGCAGTTGCTCATGTCATGAAACATTATTGCAGCCAGAATGGTATTTTACTCAAGTGTTGATATGGATTCGTACTCATTTGGCTTACATCGAGCAGTATGTTCAACCCGTCTTGAACCGCGCTCACAGGACACAAGTCTCTGCAAAGGTTTGGTATATTTTGAGTATGCTTGATTTTCTAGAAAGTGCAACTTACATATTGTCTGAAAGCTGTTCCTCATGATTTCAGGTGGAATTCATGCGGGTTCTTGTGGAACTGGTCGTAGCCAAGCTGAAGGCTGACATTCCTGAGGCACTTTACGATGATGCTACTGTTGCCCACATCATCAACGAGACCCTCATTTTCGAAAGGGAACTAAGAAGCAACAATTACCCTCCGGGAAATCCTTCCTGCTTTGACGTGTTGACCCAGGACTCCTGCTTCACAAAATGGTTAAACATTGAACGAAAGTGTGAGTTAATCAACGTCATTTGATAAGAATATTTGCTAAACTTGAAAGGAATGTTATTTGGGGCAACCTAAATATGCTTATTTTCTGACTCTGCCAGTGGCCCAAGACAATGTGGACAAAATCCTCTCGTCCGAGACAGCATGGGCCTTGCAGTACCAAGACCAAAGTGATGTCGATGAAAACAAGGTCCCAGAATGTGCGGAAAGATTTCTAACAATGATTCAAAGCATAACAGGTTAGTGTCCCCCTATTTTACTTTCATAAAATTTGTCTCCACTGATTCTAGAGCATATTCACTAGTATTCTGTAATACTAAAGTTAATGGGATTGCATTTTGAAGAACGATACAAGGCCTTGCCACTACCTGGTCACCGCCTTCAATTTTTGGAACTCCAGTTGGAACTAATAGACGACCTGCGCCTACGGTTGTTTCAACTCCTTGAAAACAAAGAGCCGATGACATGTGACTTTTGCTCAATTCTGAATGTCGCATACTACATCACCAATATTTTGCAAGATTGGTGTGATTTGCCCGTGAGTTTATTTTGCTATCGTCAGTGTTGAAACAAAATTGATAAGACGTTGACTTTAAAAGCCATTTTCCGTGTAGTTTTTCTTACAGATGCAGTACTACAGACTGCAGTTTACAAGCATGCAAAAGAACATGCAATTATTACAATGGAACAATGCGAATTTACCCTTGGATGCAAACCGATCAGTCTCACCATTGCAAATTGAAGAACGTCTAAAAGGTAAGTTAAACGAAATATTCCATAAAAATGCCTGCATACGTTGCAGGCTTGAATGTGCAAGGAAAGCCAGAAAAATCCTTAAAAAATAGGGGGTGGGGTGAAGGGAGTTCTAGTGATGATTAGGAGCTTTTAAATTTCAATTTTATAAAATAAAACTGCTTTACTTTGTCCTAGTATTAAAAAAATATATATGAAAACTTGGTTGTTGCAATTATCCAGATGATGTTATGCACACATCTTTGTCATCAATTTCATCTCTTCACAAAGAAGTCTTAGATTCGATTAGTGAGGAATTGAATGAAGCAGCATTCAGCACAATGGAAGGAACAGTATTTGAAGATAGCGTGGAATTATTTCAACATATGAAGGTATAAGAATGAAATAATTTGGTTAGTCGTGATTACTAGTGAACAACTGCAATCGTGGCCACCTATATAGTACGAAATTATTTATTGCAATATTTCCTTGCGTTTTTTTTTTTTTTTTTTATAAATTTTGGTTGGATCTGAATCAGTTGAAGCTGGAATGTCCATTATCACTTTACGTCAATTTAATGTAGTCTTTCTCCCATAGGATGAAATGATTTCTTCACTGGCCAACTATGTCATCATGGAGGTAAAGGCAAAAAGTCGGCCGTACAGAACTGAAAAGTAAACTTTGTTTTAATTACAAAGTCTAGTTGAACTATGCTTTGGGTTACAAGGGCTTAAATGATGAATTGAAATATGTTACATTGCAGGTGGTTTGCCATGCCATCTTTTAAAGAATTTGTAAACCCGAGCGTTTCCCCACTGGCCTATGGAATGCTGATGGTTCTTTCGTCTTCCCTTCACTTTCTTCAAAAATCGCTGGCCGTGTCCTTGTTTAATTCCACATGGCAAATTGTTGCCGAAGAATTGAACGATTTCATTTACGAAGAGGTACACTGACTACATTATGCATTGTTCATAAGAATATACTACCCGTAAAATCTAATAAAGTGCCTTAAACTAACAAGGTGGTTTTGACCAGCCATTTCAATGAAGGAGGTGCTGCACAATTTAACTTTGACATGACCAGAAATTTCTTCCCAATTTTTGCTGAATACACAAGGCATCCAGAGAACCATTTTAAAAAGTGAGTAAATAAAGTTACCATGCATTGTTTGAAACTTAAAACTAGTTGACACTCACTATGCATTCCATTTCAGAATTAAAGAGGCGTGCATTCTGCTGACATTAAGTAAAGGTTCGGCCCTGTTACTTAAAGAGGCCCTCATGGCGGATCCGGAAGAGCTGAAGTCTCATCCCAGTGCAGATCCAACTCATGCATTAGAAGAAATCGGCGTCCACAAATTGACTAAAAGCATGGCACTAAAAATTCTAAATCATCGGACAGACCTGACTAATTTGAACATTTAAAAATGTCAAATAATGATATAAATAATTAAAAATATAATATCACTATAATCAGTTTCTAAGTGTGAATGAAATTGCTTTCAAATTTTAAAATGCTTTTTTTACTTAAATAACGAAACACGAGTTGATGCTCTTGACCAACAGTAAGCTAACTCAAAAACTCCAAGGTGTTTAAGCGGATCCTTAAATAAATGCTGTAAAGTTTTCAAATTTTAAGTAATGGACGCATCTTTTGGATTTTTTTTTTTAATCTAAGTCGTAAAGTTAATTATGACCAAAAAAAATGAAATTGCGAATTGCAATCATATAATGTAAATTTCAGTTTTTTTTTGGCTTAATAAAATCGCAACGAATTAAGGAAATTTTTCTTCATCATTGCAAAAATAACCAAAAATAACTAACAGCATTCGTTACGAAATCTGCTTATAAAGATGGAAAGTTTAAAATAACAAAACTGGGAATTGTTTCGATCATACTCGCTCAAATAGCATAAATTCTTTCTGATCATTTCCGTAATTCAACCTACATTTATAGCATGGCACATGAACCTCTATGAGAGTAGCCAATTCAAATCATGGGCAGCAGCGCCATTAACAACTCAGTTCTGGTGCAGCTTTCCTGTTTGCTGCGTGAGAAATGGGAATAATTGTTTGACAACAAATGACATGACACTCACGGTATCAATTTCCTTGTAAATACTGAAAACAGATTGTCAAGGCCAACATGCTTAAAATGAATGCAATGCCACTGTAAAGAATTTTTTTCCTAATTAAGCAAACTGATTAATGGATTTTGAGAATACAAGAATCCATGGCAAAGCAATTTCTGAAGGGCATTTGTTTATATCTGGTATGTCATGAATTGATGTCAGAAGATATTCTCCTTACAAAAGATTTAGTAAATGGAATTTATCTGATTTGATATTTGAATTTGGAGTGAAACTAGGAGCAGAGTATGGAAAATTCAAACTGGAGCATGTGCCCTTTTTACAGGAAAGTAAAATGAGTAAAACTAGACCAGAGTGAAAATTGAAATGGGAAGTGTCATATTGTATGCTTGAAAAGGAAGTTAAAAATGCCATCCTGTCCAATTTAAATAATATGTTACTAATGCTTAATAATTTGTGTCACATTTTCAATGAAAGCAGCCAATCATTGGTGCGACTTGAACAATCATTCAGGGTCTAGAAATGGGCCACACTGATTGCCATTAAGATCACTCTGGCAAGGTGAGATTCAATAATATTGGGATGTATATAAAACCAGACTTCGACCATCAGTAATATACACATAACGTCGACTGGAATCAAGAGTCCAGTTGCCAAATTACTTCAAAATTCTACTAAAATGAATCCTTCCCAGCATAAATACGTTTGGCTAGTCATTTTTGCAGCATGGATGATAGTTCTCTCTCAGACAGAGGCTAATGGCATTCCTGGATTTAAAGGTTCCATGGCAATTGGAAACTTGGGGTCGCCAACAGCACTTGCAGACAGAAGAGGTATCTTTTCCCTCTGCCTTTGGTGCAATGCACTGAACAACAACTACTGCTGCCAGACAGGAGGATCCTGCTGTAAGTTCAAAAACTAACATATCCTTCATTTTTCTATTCGTTATAATTCTTGGTTATTTTCCCGTCCAAAATAAATTAAACTAACTGCAAAACGTAACTTCCAAAAGTATTATCATGTAAAATATGTTTGTAGGAAGGGTTTAAGTACATTTGAGTATTATTTTTGTCTTCAAGTTCACAAATTTCTCAAATGCACGTTGTTTTGAACATACTATCATTAGTATAACAGCCATTTATTTCTCGTTTCATATTAAACAATCTAAGCCCAAAACTTCGAAAACTGTACAATATCAGAAGTTTAACCAACATTAACCAAGCAATTAAAATAACTGATAGTTTTGAGAAAATAATTGGCTGGTAATACTATGAAACACAACAGAAAAAGAAAAAAAACTTAAATGACCAATAGCAATATATTATACACAATTTTGTCATATGGACCCTGTAAGTTATCTAGCCGTTTTTTAATACACCTGTATTTAATAATAAATGCAGAGTTTCCGAAAAGTGTTCCTTAACAACTTATTCCTTCTGAATAGGTTTGTCCACTACCGTCTCTGGCTGAATCAAGCAAGGACATATACCACAAATAACACACCTTCACATATATTTTTGATTTTCCTCATTATGAAGATTTGTAATAAAACTAACTTTTCCATGAGCAAACTGCCCTATGAAATGGCTCACTTGTTTTAGCCTTGCCAATCAAGCTGGGAATCATAAAAATAACAGTTTGTATTCAACTGTAGGTCCACGAACAACAGCGCAAACTACTACCACGACTACAACTCCAACAACAACAACACGAATAGGGTGAAAACAGCCAACAATTTTCTGAAATAATGCACTCGGCATGTAAATAGCCATATGGTGCATACAAAGTGGAATGATTTCATAATTATGAAAACCTTACTGTAAATAAAACGTGCCGTAGAATATCATACCACTGACAGAATAAAAATGTAGATTACTGGATGAAAGATTTTAAAAAGCAAATTGTATTGCATTTTTTTTTTTCAGTTTGCATTTTAACAAAAATGTACGCAAATGAAAACCATGTCAAAATTAAATTATATTTATTGAATATAGGGATATTTCCATACCTTGAACTAAGAGTTTGGAACTTTAGCAAACTTTAGCGTAAAGTAACCTTGTTTCAACGAAAAGCAATAATCCTAAAGAAAGCAGAAGTGATTTTAAAATGGGCTCTTTCCATCTACCGTCAAGAAATTATGAGTAGACTAATTACTCACCTTTATCAATTTATTGAAATCACCATCTTGGAGTGGTGAACCGGCAAATTCCTCTACTTTTTTCTTGATGTGGGATTTGCGAAATCTTGGCCCACTTTTGAAAAGTTCTATTATACCTCTGCGGAAGGGATCCAGATGATCACCCACACTTGAAAGGGCAAAGATAGCATCTTCGTTCAAACCATTTGGCCACTGAAATAGTATGACACAAGTTTCTTTACTAGTGTTTTGTACAAGTCAATGTAGTTTGAATTTTCTAGTCAGTGAATCTAAAAAGCACACAAAAATAGATTTGAATAAAATGATATTCCATCAATCTTATCTTCTTTTAGTATTAAATGAGTAACTAACATGCTTCAAATATGAACATTACTATGTGCTAATAAACTGTCAGTTTGTGATAAGGCTTAATAATATGCTCATTCAACACAGTAGAAGCCAGGAGCTTCAATTCAGTGAAAAAACTAGTAGAAAATTGCTGAAGTAAAATCCACTAAATTCTAAAGATATAATTATAAACTCACCATAGCATTGACGTGCACGCCCCCAAGTTCCTTGATAGTCGTTTCCAAGAGACGGTCGGACACTCCTTTGCCAAGAATATATCCAGGTGGGCTCTCGGCGAGCTTCGAATGCAATCGCTCTTTCAGTTCAATAAGCGTGAGACACGAAAACACAGTCAACTTTTCCCGAACAAATTTCGTAAGTTCTTCCTTCAACTTAGCCTGGTGTTCTGCAACGGCATCAATGCAGCCATTGGTTTCACCACCGAAATGCTCACTGGATGGCATTTCGACGTCATCTTGATCCATAGATTCTTGTTTTATGACACTAATATCCAACTGTTGCAGTAGCCGTGCCTGCACCGTAACAGAGTTGCCCGTTGTGGTGAGTGATATGCTAGTTCGGTTAGACTTCTCCTTGTCACCATCTTCAGATTTGCACTCGGACGCCGGCCTTGACCTCTGCTTCCGCACCCCTCCTTTTGGCGACTTTAAAGCATCGTTTTCCTCTGTATAAACATTAAAGGTAGATAGTAATCGTGCATGAATGATTGGAAGAACCACACCTTGAGATTAAAGTTACCCTAAAAGCATACCGTTTATTTTCAACGATGGCAATTTGAAAAGTTTGAGCAGCTGTTGGTATTTGACATCCCACAACATGATTTGTCTTTGCACCACATCAGGATTCCTTTACAAAATGGAATAAAAAAATGGTATCCCTTATGATTTGCTAGTCATTCAAATCGGAACAGACAAAGATAACAGGATTCTCTTTCTACGGAAGCAGACAAGTGGAGTTACCAGGAAATATCGTTAAGAACAGTTATAGCAAAACAAATAAGCTTCCTTACCGCCGAAGGAAAATCTCATCTTTAGGCAGCAGGAATTCCCATCCAGTCTTTGGTCGCAAGCGTGAGATCTGTTGTAACATCTCCTTCAAGTCTTCTTGAGGTATCTGTGGATTAAGTGGTGTTACTGAGACACTGTTAAAATACTTCAAACATACCCGTTCACTTTCGGCATACTTTGATTAATGATGATATTTCCTTGCGTGTAATAACAGCTGACTGCGTAAACCTCCAAATCTAGAATGTAGCCAAATGCACTAACGTGAGCATGAATTTCGCAAGTTATTCCCAATATTCTTTAACCGTTTTCAACTTACGATGTAATCTCGAGCCTTACAAAGTATTTCTGAGGTCACCCCAGAGTGAGGGCTGCACGAGCCTTTGGTGTATAAAACATCACTGGAAAGAATAATATGGTTCAGAAAATGAAAGCAACACAGACCACTGTAGCAATTTCTTATTTGCGAAATAAACGTTTACCACTAACAAAGAACCACTCATAAAAGAATACAGAACTATCTAAACAACATATGCGATACCCAAATAACTAGTTTAATCAACAAGTATTACTGTACCCACCTCTTCACCACCCAGCAACCCTGGACCAACACAGCAACATGTTGTATTGCTCTTAATGCTGAATTCGTGTCCACACCAAAAGGCAACAGCGTTTGCAGCCTATCAAAAGTTAGGACTTTGGCTGTTGGAAAACATGGAAAATTACATTAAAAATTTCTCGCAAGGATCATTTTATCAATCACAGTTATAAGTACCAACCGTTGGTAACTACAGCGGCAATCTGATCTGCCAAAGGCATTGTACGTAGTTGGGCTAATGAAACGGCATTGCTCGGCAAATTTGGTTGAATACTATGGAACAAAGATCAATGTCATGGACATCAACCATTTTCTGGAAAGAAACCCTTACAAGCGAACAAAACTTACTATTTGACATCTGTCGTCTCAGGGATAAACTTTTTCAGATATTCGTCCATCCCCACATGGAGTTCAGACACCTCTTCATCAGGTGCCTGACACTGCAACATGGAACGCTGTATTTCCGAGGGACCAGACTGGAATATCGTTGAATTTAATTCCAAAATAAACAAACAAATGATAAATGTATTCTGACAAACTAACTAAAACCATAAAATATTAATATTTTCCTTAAAAAATGCCTAGCTAAGATTCAAAATGATGCAAACGTTTCCTTACCTTATAGTGATTAAATGTCACGTTAGTCCAGGGTTCCTCAGCCTTGCGCTGTTGAAGGAATTTAAATGATTTCTCACGGGCTTTTTTCGCGCGTTCAGTTTCTGGTCGAGCAAACCGAACTGTCACTGGTTTTGCTTCCTCCTCTTCCTCAGCTTGAGAAGGCTCGCCTGCATTATTTAAACACTTGCACTTGTAAAATAGATTCTGAAGTAATTTAACGTTTGTTCTTGGGTTAAATTGTGTTACCTGCATCTTTACTGTTGGCGCCCTTTTTTTGGCCAATATGGCGCATTTGTGGGAAAGATGGGCGAAACTCCAAGATACCTTTCAGGGGCGTCATGTGTATCTCTCCTAGAATTGGTTATAAGAAATTGAGATCAAGAATTGCATATTTCAAAGGTGACGTAAGGGTTTATGATATACTTGCCATCCTTAAACAGCCCAACAGCATATCTATTAGGCATCGATGTTGCTACTGATGATACTAGCATTTGTTTGTCCATAACAGAACTATATAACATCAATATCATAATATACTATACTGTTTCCACTATTGACTAGCAACCATATGTAATCCAAATGAGATGCTCGCATTACTCCTTACCCTGTAAAATACGGGTCCCCACTTTCTGTTACGGCATTAAGGGCTATTTCTTCCCCTTTGCTTTTGTCATAGCAACTCACATATGTATCGAGAGCAAACTCCAGTTCCACCTGCAAAAATGGCACAAAGCATTAAATTTATCTGCCAAAACGTTTTTAAGCAGCCCCTTACGTAAAAGATATACATGTATACCATGTTTTGCTTTGGTTTCACCCTTGCCGATACCACTGGCGTGTCATCATACGGAGCTGTATTTCGCCTAACTTGATGCTGTACCAATGAAAGGAGTGGGTTCGTGTTCAGCGCAAGAGAAAAGGCACCAGTAATTAGCAATTGCGCAACAGTTGCAAGAGTACACTCCCCTCCGCATGTGTTTATAATTGTATGGTTTTCACTGACCTCAAAAATGTAAAGATTTCCGGCAAGGGCTTTTGACAGATAAACTGGAAACTGAAAAGAAAAAAAATAGTAAGTTGACGCAAGATCACTTCCCCAGAATGCAATCATGCATTCATCTCTGTGCCACAGGGAAGTCCACGTGGGAAGGTTATTACTCACAACAATCGGCAACAGTCAAGAACAATTAACGATTGTTATTACACATCGAAGCACGATGTAAAACTTACTTCCTGAACGACTGGGTCATCATCTTCTTCATACACCGCATCTGCCATGATCACCGTTCACCACAAGGTATGCTCAAGACAAGTGTGGCACTCAGGTGGGTGAAGCTTCTGATGTCTCCGGACCGGTGGACACTGGCTTCGTATGGAGTTGTGGGGTAAACCATGTGAATGGATGGGTATTGGGCAAGGCAAGATCAAGGCAATTTAGGCAATGCTTACAAAAAGCCTTCAATCATGAGAACATCATGCACATGCTGCAACCCTCTCATTCCTCCTCAATAACCTATCTCATCGTCTAAGTTCTAGCAGAGAGTGCGCAGATGCAAATCTTCGATTTCGATGGTGGCGCCCTCATTCCCATGCGGTTGCCGGTCTGCTTGATTTGTAGGCTTGTACTTGTAGCTACTTGGCTGAATTGTCCAGAAATCAGGTTTCCTTATTAGCAAAATGAATTCAGCAACTATGGCTAGGCTCACTGTTCAATTCAGGCATTACATGAAGAGGTAACAATATCCATTTAAACGCATGTTTATATTGCATACAATTCCGGTAAAATTACTTGTGCATGCATAGGTTATCAAAACCACTATTGTTTACTCATCTACAGCTTACAATAGACCGTATATTTCACGGAATTTTAACCCGACCAATGACTAGTGTCAATTTTCATAATTGCTTGTATTTTATAGTGGTCTACGTGCACCTACGTTGTGCCGTCATCAATTGTATCGCAACAGTCGGATTTTATACAGCAGCCAGCCTCTTGCAGAGCCAACCCCGAGCAACGATAGCAAAACTTATCCTGTCAAATTACAGAACATTGTCGGTGAAATCTCCAAACTGACACTACTAGAGGTCGCAGAGCTTAATGAATTATTGAAGGTAACAGCAGCAGAAAGAACTTATTCGAAGTGACACTCCAGATGCAGTTACTGTTACTCATAGAAACGTGTATCCTATAATAGCTACCAAAAATGTAGTTTTCTTTGCAAATTACCATGCACTAACTTATTCACCTGTCTGTTCTCATTTTTGAAGAAATCCCTAAACATACCAGACACTCCAATGATGGCGATGGGGGCCATGCCAGGATTAGGGGCAGGAGCAGGAGAGGTAATGGGATCATACAAATTGTAGTTTTAATCATAAACGCAAGCTGAACCATATTTCCACAGGCTGAGGAAGCGGAACCAGCGAAAACGCAAACTTCCTTCGCAGTAAGGCTTGAAAAATACCAAGAAAGTAAAAAAGTGCCAGTGATTAAAGAAATCAAGAATCTCGTTGAAGGAATGAATCTTGTGCAGGTCAGTCAGTAAACGGGACAACAGCACACTCAATATAAGAGTCTGTGAATCAAAACGGCATATCAATAATTCCTTCTTCCTTTCATTTAGGCTAAAAAGTTTGTTGAAGGCGCCCCACAAGTTATCAAAGCTGACATCGGTAAAGACGAGGCTGAGAAAATCAAAGCAGCGTTGGAAGCTGTGGGAGCAACATGCGAAATTGTCTAGGCAGTTCGGCTTGACCTTTTGCATTCATTTCCCTAAATGAATTGTAGATAGCAACTATCTTTTTATGTGGATTAACGTGAACAATTACACACATTTTCTATGTAATTTCAATAAAAGTTACATCCATGATATTCTTTGTATGATGAACGGTAATTTCCATATCCTACTTGCTACATGCATTAGTTTTAACATATTCTATCAATCAATCAGTGTGTGTGAAAAAAGGTTCAGCAGAAGTTTACAAAAATAATAAAATATTATTTCCTTATTGTTTTAATATTGCAATTAAAAATGTGCATATCAATTATTTCTGCAATCTCTTTTTATCTATGCCATCTGATGGTTTGACGAATGTTTTTTTGCAATTAGGAAAAAAATAGGAAGTGCCGTCACAAATGAAAATTAATTACATACTAAATTCATTTGACACTAATTCTTGATCAAGTGAATATTTCTGAATCATTATGTAACGTAATGCAACTTCGTATTGGTTAATACGAGGCTAACAAATAATTTCATAGTAAAGTGATAAATACAAAAAAAGTAAAGCCGGCCGTGGGGTTCGAACACGACCTTACAAACCCTCTCAACAACACTAATAAAGTAGCAGACGATAAACACGCCGCCATTTTATCATCTAAAATCCTGATTAGAGCTTGAGGCTACTTTTCAATTTGCGAGCAAAGGCAGACAGCTAGGTAGAATTCCGCCAGCAAATGATATTATCATGGCGGATTACAGCTGTTCATATAACGGAAGCTGGAAGGTAAATTTTCCCAAGTTTATTACATTCTCTTTTCTAACGTCTTGCCAAGTATTCGACCCTAGTTTTCATTGAATGGTTACAAATCCAGGCTATCGATGTGAGGGCGTGGAAACCCTGATGCCTGCTTCTTGACACAACCATTGCACAGTTTGAATTAAAATCCAATTTAGCAATAAATTTGGAGCTTTGACATTTTCACACATTTTTATTCGCTTCCGTTCTAGCTAAAATCGTGTATATCTGAACTAATTCCTAATATTATTGTTAGTATATGCTCGAAAGTACGCTGAAACTGACATCATTTTTGACGTATGATCATTTGCATTGCTTATCTCAAGCATACAGTACCATGTAATTTAATTTGATGGCAGCTATCATAGGAGGTTCAATCATCTTTACAAAAATCATATGAAATAACTTGCCATTCTTTAGTTTTTGTTTGTTTTATCTATTTTTGGAATTCAAATGATAATTGTATATGAGTAGGCTTAGTTAATGTGATGACTCATTCAAATTTGGTTGCATGAGTGATTTTTTTTCGATGCAGGTTTTGATCAAGGTGTAATGAACCCGGTCATTCTGTAAAAGTAAATAACTAAAAGGACCCGCATAATAAGGAAATTTATAATCTAATAATGATAATACACAAAGCGAATACCCGTAACCATATTCTCAATTTATGAGGAATTGCGATGTGCTAAACGCAACCCTTGAGTAAAATCATTCATTTGAATATAGACTGTTTAATCTGCTACTTGATTAAATAATATTGAATTTCAAGCACTTGCAGTTATCCAACGGAGTATTTAACTAGTTTTATTGTTTTACCATGTGCATATTAGATAGATTAGTTTGCTAAAGGTATGCATTAATTATTTATGCTTCCGAAACGTTATTACCGCTTAGAAATAAGCTTTCTGAATTCTGATATATTTTATGAGAACCCATGTCCTTAAATTCCTGCAGGAAATATTGTTCAATATTCAAAGTATTTTTTGCAAAGGCACTCTGAGAATTACAACTAGCAAAATATAGACTTTTGAAGAAATTATTTCTAGAACCTAAATTAGATATTTGATATATATCGCCTATCTGTACACACTGTATAATATAACCCTTTCCACTTTTCTATTTTTTCGCCCTTTAAAAGATTGTGGAGTTTATACCCATGAATGAAAATGTTGAAACTGCAAAAATTGAAGGGTATGCTTTGTTGTTAATTTGAGCCTAATTATTCCAATTTATTCACGAAATTAAATAAACACTAGTAATCCTATGTATTGGCTTGTACAGAACTGTGTTCAGTTTGGATGACAGTGGTGATGTTAATGATGTACAGTGGAAAGTTACTGAGGGCAGCGAGCAGTTGCCTTTCTTCTGCAGTGAAACGTTTGAGGTTAGTTATAAATTTTACTATCAGAAATGTAAAAACAGTTTTCTAAAATCCACTCACATATTGTCGAATGTAGATATTCCACAGCAGTCAACCCACATTGAAGCTGTTTGGCCCAGACGACATGGTTGAATTTAAGGTATCCTTAATTTATTTTAAAAGCTTCAATAACACAGTATCTCATCCATGAATTTTCTATTAATAACAGATGGAATTATCTGGGGACTTGCTGATGCTTACCTATGACAATGTCTTTATGTTACAGTGCCAAAGAGTAAGCGTTTTAAGGGTTGTTTATTTATGCAATTTAGTTGCCACTTAAGGCTCGGTGAAAAAGGTTTTGAGCATATATAAGCCACGATTCTAATATTTTCTGAGGACATTTCTTGGTTCAATTATATATCACTGCCTGAAAATACCGTTTCACCCCATTTAGAATCGATAGACTGCTATGCCCCATTTATATATATATAAATTTTATGATATTTTTATGCCATTTTATGATATATATATATACAGTAAAACCTCCTCTAACGGACACCTCTAAATAGCGGCCACCTCTAAATAACG
>JAQIXS010002216.1:0-24051 GCA_034700785.1 Rossiulus vilnensis
CTGGCTGTGTTTGAGCGCCCCCTGTTACTGCGCGTTTCGTTGCCGTGGCAACAGGGCGATCACGTGATCGCCGTCGCCTCTCTTTTTCTCCATCCCATAATTTGTTGGAAATGGCCGTGAGTGGAAGCCATGTTTGTTTTTGGCGAAATTCGACGTGCGCTCCTAGATGTTGATTCGGTTTGAGACGTTTTTAAGGATATTCGAGTGGAGCATCCGGCGAAATAATCGCAGCATCTTATGAGGGGATTCTGTTGGTTGTATCGGTACGCGCCAAGGTCCACACTATGTTTTGATCGAAGCCTATGCAACGTTTGAAAATTGTGCGAATGGGACAAGCCGTCTTAACACCGTCGTTGTTCTGCCGTCAGGATTTAAGAAATTAAAACATCTGCGGCAGGATTAAGGGACACCAGTAATTGCCGTTTTCCAGAAATATATATAAGTATATATCGGATTAATTCGAGCTGGCCTCGCCACCATCTCTCATTTTCTTTTGATACGAAAATCTACGCTCGTTTTCGTTCGCTTTTAATCTCGTTCGTTGTTGAGTATTCTAATCTCCCAAGTGAAATCTCAGCTGGACTGCGTTTGGTGACTTTTTCTTATAAATATTCCTATTCATCTTTTAAGTAATCTTGTTATTCACGCTGTTTAAATCATGGGAAATGCTGCTACTGCGAAAAAGGGCGATCCAGCGGAAAATGGTGAGTCTCCTTGCATTTTTTTTTTAAGGTCAATTTGGCGTTTGCCGATATTTTTTTGCTCGTGCACTAGTTATTTTTTATAGGCGTCTAATTTCGGAAGTAGGTTAAATTGCGCGATTTACATTACTGACCCTGGTTGACCTCTCGAGCGGAAGGGTCAACGGTGAAGGTGGCCCGGTGAATGCCGCCCCGAGGGAATTAGTATTCTGGGCCTACCTGTATGAATGCAGTAAAACGCCTCCCAATTTAAAGTCAAGGGGGGGTGCCGATGAATCGTTTTGTCGCGTTAAGGTGGCGCTGTCATTCGCGAGGAAACGGGGCCATTCATAAATGTATAAGAGTCCTGGAACATTTTTCACTGACTAAATCAAAAATGCAGCCATAATTATGGGTGACCAAGTTTTGTTACTTCTCCACAACCGTTGCTAATCTTTCATACCTCCTTGTCAAATTTGTATGTGCAACACTCGACATCCTATAATGCTAAAGCTTGAAATTATATAACGATCTGCTAAGCTGGCTACCTTCCAAGTTGTACTGTACCATTCCTAAGTTGGTCAAGGGCTAACTGCGACTTCCCAGAGGGGAGGCGGTAAAATCTATTTTGACTTGAGCTGTATAGCCCTAACCAGTATAATGTCATGACCCATCACGCTGTACAATTGCACTCTTTAAACCCGCATTATTTCCCTGAAATGCATCAATAAAGTGTGGAAATGGAAAACCACTTCGAAGTGGCCTATGCCCTCAATACGATACATTGAAAGAGAATCACACCTTCCTGTTATTTGTATCTCATTAACAAATTATGCAGCGTTAGGGTTGTTGTAAATCCAATGAAGGCTCTAGCCGTGCAATTATGCAGATTAAACACTTGACTCCTGTTTGGCTAAATGCACAGGTCTAAGTGGTGTTGGGAGATGAAGTTGGTTTTAATGAATGATTCCAAGTGAAATTTCCCTTTAAATATGTTTTAATCCCCCGGTAACATTATACACGTCGTATTAATCCTTACGTAATTATTGCAGGTTTGGCTAGGTCCTTATGGGAAAGTTATATGCTCCGGTTGATGTGATTGCCAGTATCTAATCTCGTATCAAAATAAACGATGAATTTTCTGATGAAAAAATCAGTTTAAACCAAATTGTTCATTGCCTCCATCAGCCCAGCTTTGTAGTGGAAAGCAAACGCCTTTTCGGTTTAATCAACGTGTGACCTTCTAGGGTGTGCTCGAGTCAACTTAGCAATGAATATGGCAACCGACATCCGCCGTTTGGGCAGTTGATGCAGCTTGCCTATTCTATATCGGCAAGAGATGTTCCATGGCAGCAATTTTCATCCCAAGCTTCCCAGTTCCCTATGAAATTACAGTTGAAAATATTCTGCATTGAGTCGTCGTCAATGCTAGTGGTTTTGTGTAATGGTAATGTAATATGAACGAATTATGAAATCTGGTAAGCGTTACATGTACTTTTTATTTTCATTGCCTACCATTAAGAGGCGTGGCGTCAATTAAATGTTCTCGTTGCATCAGTTATTACGTATCTGACATGTATATTGATCCTATCTATCACGAATCACGAACTATTACTATCTGTATAGCAAACATTACACGGCCATTACTAATGTCATTAACTTCATAGTATGACATGATTACTAATGATCGTGAAGGGTAATGTTTGCGAGCGATGATGAGAATTTATCATGATCGAGCATGGTTGACAAGTAAAGTAATGAAAGCTGGTAATGTCATGAGTAATGATCGTGTAAGCGTGGTCTGCTTTTACCTCTGTGATCCTATTGCTTAATTTCCCGATAGATTATTGCAGCTCAGGTATAACGAAAACTACTGTACCTACTATATTTGTTGCAATAAGTGAAAGTATGATTGACTGGCAGTTTGGTCAGTACTTCGCCATTCTCAAAACAAACTGCACTATGCGTCATATTTGTGCAGATTATGAAATAATGGGCGGAAAATTATTTGTTTACCGTAGAACTCGAAGAAATCTTTTGCAAAGCAGCCACAATGGTAGTGATTACGGTCGTTTGATTGACAGAATAATAATCCAGTTGCCTGCCATTTGCATTACCTTATTTTATTTATGGGAAACCAAGGCATGCCATCATCATAGTTTTCCAAAGTGTGTAGGAAGAAATAACGTTCTGCCATGCATTCAACGTGTTTACGTACCGGTAGGAGACATTCACTTAGGCCATTTCTGGAGGACATTCCGTGTGCAGCGGCAAGAAAAAGACAAGAGCCTGTTCAGCCAAAAGCTCATCGCTGCTAAATGCGTCCCACGCGTGGGAGGTGCCGAGTTTGGGTTAATGGACTCCCAAATGCTACTGGTTGAAAGGAAGGTCAGGTTTTTTTTTTCGCCAGCACTTAATACTGGCATTAGTACATTCTAAAAATTTCTAGTATCAGGTAATTTTTTTAATTTTTTTTTGGCGCAAAAGGGGAAGGGGGGCAATGGAGGTGCAAAATAACTCGGAATATGCAGATAGCAGCCCAATTAATCGAATAACAATTGATCTCGAATTGTAAAAGTATTGCTGCGGATAATAGTGTTCAGCGTTTATATGCTGGTCATGGCTTTAAATCTTCGTGAACGAATAGTTTCAAATCATGTTCAAAGTCATATGGGTAAAACATCACTTAATGTCACGTGAAAACTCACGGTTTCACCTTACTTGGTAAATGAAGTTCAACTCGATGGGCCATCAATGAAAGTGCAGCTGAAGTTCGATTATCCGAGGACCGATATTCGGAAAAACCGGCGATGTGAATCAATGTCTGCTAAGCGCTCGAATTAGTTGATGTCCCGAACAAATAAACCTTGAAAAGCGTCATAAAATGAAAGGGAATACCGTGAGGGTGTTCTGGGCTGGTTGGAGGCTAAAATCTGATTAAAATAAGTTGCTAACAAGTCATTTTCGTACAGAATTATTGTCTTTCTTTGTTTGCTCGTTCATACCTACAGTTATACCCGTTTTAACTATGCTTTCAATTATCCGAATTAATCATGGCCCCGAGTACTGATAATCGAGCTTCCACTGTGCCACATTTAAGAACCTTTTGATAGATTACCATTGTGGACCATTTACCATTACAAAAAAATTACTTATCAAATATGTGGTGATTATAGAATACAAGAAATTTGCAGATATTATGGTCAGAAGTCGCGATATCACGGTGCTACTTTTTATTTATTTTTTTGAAAGTTTCATTACCCTTCGAATGACCTTCATAAAATAGAAGTGTCATTCTCTACTTTCATTCCAGGGTTGGGATGTTACAATATAGAGAAAGGCAGGGTTTCAAAAGCATAATTACATAGGCGGTTTATATCCTGGCAAATCGAAGCTTTGTGATATTGTTGACATGCTTATTATTTTTGCTTTTGGCCTTAAATAAAAATAATGGTGAATGAGTGTCCGCAATCTGCAAACGTGTTCCCAAACTTACAAAGCAAAAAAGTCCAGTGTTATTTATACATTGTCTTATGTCAAGGTAATCGACGATCGCATTGTTATGGTATGGTGCACTGAAAACTCCAAATAATGTAATCTGCTCTGAAGATGTTTTCGCTGGTAATTTTCAATGTTATCGTCGCTTTAAAGTTAGTGTGATCACTGATAACGTAATGTACAGTGTAGTTCGATTTAAACTGGCTTGTATTTTGCAATAATGTACGCCAATGATTTGCTTCTACGTAACGCGAATTTTGTTTAAAGTGCGCTTTAAAGGAAAAATAATGTTATTTGATTTCAGTGCCATATGGTTGTCTACCTATTTATGGAACGCTGTTTATCCACCCCGAAAAAGAATGACCTAATTAGTAATGTCAGTGTGTGCAAAATATGCCTTACATTGTATATGTACATGTACCTGGGAAACGTTTGCATTGCACAGGAGATAAATTAATTCATTAAAACAGCCCATTACTTTTAGACAAGGGTGTTATGCTCCAAAAACTATCCATGTACACTGTACATGTAAATAAGATGCATAAAATATGCATGCACATTGCAGGGTTCTCATCTCCATAATTATCCATCGAAACGCTTCATTACAAATAATTGATTTGAACAGCATTAATCAGCGGTAAATCCCTGTTTACAAGTTCTCGAAACATTAAATTGTATTTAGTGGGTCGTTATTCAGTGAGTCATTAGTAGTATGAAGTGGAGCAGATAATTTTCCAATAGTTTATATTTTTGGTTCAAAAGTTATATATATAAACGTTACATGTAAACATTAGGGATTTAACATTTTCTAACTTTTTCTTTTTAAACAAGATTTACAATGTTTGATTTAATTTATCGGTTTTTTTTTTATTTGTGATTATTTGTTCAGGCTTATTTACTTTTAACATAATATGAGAATTTATAACTAATGTACTAATGTGAAAATACCGGTATGTGATGTTTTGTTTAGAATTTCGGACTTCCCATTCATAAATCATTGATACTAGTTAGGCCTACATATTGTGCATGTATATCGACAAGGTAAAGTCATGAACTGTAGCACCATGTCGTTAATGCTTGATTACATGTATAACTTTGCAGTCCCGTGTAATTTGTCAGACAAGATTTTCTATAAATACAGCAGTTTTTTGGATTCGATTTTAGACTTTCTGAACATGTAAATTAGGTCTGGTGAATAACACATGTTTCCTCTGAATTTACGTTTATCAAGTGCAACTGTTGACCTAGTATTAAATAAAATGGGCAAACCTTGTAAGTAGCTACCCATTCCTCTTTTATTTTTTTAAAAACAACAAGGTTTGTATGACAAAATTAGACATTTACGAAATTTTGAAAAAGGGAAGCTCTTAGATATGTTAGATAATTGAGAGTAACAACATCACTTGTCTTCATGTGGCTGGGTTGAATCAAACTTAGATTAATTAGTTTAAACAGCCAACGATGCGACGTTTTGCCCTGTTACTTAAGGCTTCATCAGGCGGAATTATTTATTCCAATAAAACAGAATAACATGATTATAATATGTTTAACATATTGAGAACAACATATTTACACGTTTTTAAAAGTATTTTAAATGCTCAATGTAAAATCTGCAAACTACGCCTAATCACAGGGAGGTGGTGCCTTTGTTGAAATTCTTTAAAAAAAAATAGATGAGCGTTGTTTTAAGCCAAAACTAAGACATTATATTAAACAAATATTAACAACATAAATATATATGCAACTTATGTGCAACTGCTAGATATTTTATCAGTGTTAATTTCTAAGCTGGTGGTACCATTAGGATTTAATTTCTGAACCGAAAGAGAGGATTAATTCAGCCGTTCGTCATCACGTTGTCTTTATTGCTATGCTTGTACGATCGCTCTAAAAACCTTGTAGGCATGGCTGTTTTCCATCACTTCTAATAATTTGTGGACGTCTTAGGACTAGCGCCTTTTTTATTATCAGCCTTTGTTTCTGCCCGAAGGAATTCTCTTCAAAATAATAGTACGTCAACTGGAATGCCTTATTTTTATGTAAGAATCCTCCGGGCAACGCGTATTTGATATAAAGAGTGAGTGACGTTGCTGTGTTTCTTAAGTGAGGCAAAATTGAAAATCGACACTTCAAAGAAAAAAATGCGGATTCAAGGTTTCAATAATGCCTGTTTTTAATGTTTATACGTTGAATAAGACTCCCCTGGATTAAAAAGTATAGAATGTCAGCTTTTTAGTATTGCTCTGCGATGACAAGTAATCATTCAATCGGGAGTTTCCTATTCAGCTGCGATAAGTTAAATAGGGGAATCAACTGCAGTTATTTGTTGTGACATGGAAAATTTTAATTGATAATGCGCAATGTTTCGTACCGTAATCACGTATTTCATTAGCGGGCCGATCGTTTAACCATATCCAGGAATTATGTCTATGCCAAGTCGACAAAAAAAGCAACGCGTTTTTTGTGCTTTTTTTTACAAGACTAGCAGAAAATATGCTGCCGTTGCCAAGCGTGTTTGCGAGCAGCTCATGTTCCAATTAAGTGTTCTGAAACTCGTAAACACGTTAGCCACCTGCTTACTCTGTGAGCAAACAGTAGCTTAAGCGTGGTATTTCTTAATGAGCTGTCTGTTATTGCAATTACTGTCCGTAGAAAACACCATGAACTACATGTGCACGATGTCACCTAGATACCCTGTGCTTAATTAATTAGTTTTTATTGTTTATTCGTTAATAATGGCGACTAAGCTGAACGGACGATTTATCAAATTGCATAGGCCTACTTGTATATTGAAAATGAGGATAACTTCCTAGCTTACAATCGCTCGTATTCGCAAGAATGTTGACATTGTTTTGCTAGGGTATTGCGCACGTATATTTAGTTGTTCTGATAAATAGCTGAAGTGGGTCCTGTTGAACGAAGCGCATTTGACGTTGGTTGTGTGGGTTGACTACAGTGTTTCGCTTAACAGTACATGACGTAAGTCAGCAAATGCAATTGAGAGGTCAACAGTTCCATTGTAATTGTGCCACGCATTCACGTTTCTGCCAACTGCTGCCAATTTAATTAGTAACTAAGCGTTGTTGGAGTTTGGGGAATGCAGTATGCTGTATTGTCACTCGTTTAATGCACTGCAGCCCTATGGATCCGTGATTCACGAAAAACTCACATTCTACGAGCGCCGTACAATACCAGAAGCTGTGTACGCATTCCGGTCATGGAGAATGTTCTTGATCGAACGTTTCCATATGACATGCATTTGAACGAGGACGATTTACTGAAAAGAAAATTGCATCATGGAATGCATATTTCACTATAAATGCACGTTAATTTGTTTACCCATTTTATGATGAACTGGCTTTAATATTAGTTCGCAAAGCGCTTTTTAGATGAAAGGAAGGAACTCGCAAGTAGATCCATGACAAGTAGCAAGCAAGTATGCGTAAGGATGCAAATGCACTGGCCAAACCTGATAGGAACGGCATCTTTGCGTAAATCATGTTAATTGTAGCGTCGCTTGTTATACCAGAGTAGTAGGCTATGATATTCGATTGGCCAGTAGCATCAGCTTTTTGCATTGTTGCATTTCTACTCAGCTCAATATACTATACTGTCAGCAATTGTCAGGTGGTACCTAGTGGATGGAATCAGATATCCAATCTATTGGGCGTTTCCTGGGAATAAAAGTGCGTGTTCTGAAATATTTATCGTGATGTCTTGTTTTTTGTGCTAATCAATCGTTTACCTCCATTTGTACTTCATTGGGTAATTTCTTGTGTAAGCCTGACAGCATTGATGGTGTTGGCACGGTTATGGATCCCATCGTTAAATAACCCACCGATTGGCAATCTGAATATCTTCAGCAGTTGTTTTTATGCAAATTTATAGTAAAGTTTGGATGTTTAATTTCATTGAAAACGTTTCACTGCTGTATAGGTGTATGGATCAATTTCCTCATGAAAAATTCACTGTGAGGAGGGTATGATGACATGCACTATTTTCGAGTTTGCGTGCAAGGTGTTAAAATGCCATAAAACTGATGAGGTATAAATAAGTAATGATGTAGGCCTACATACATGTACATGTAGGTTATTAAACGTTTATTATCCGCCATTTTACTCGATCTTATTTACATGTACGTATCTTATTTGTTGTGGTAATGAAGATATCGTACTGTACATCAGCGATGTTCTTGGGTTCATTTGGTTCTGTATCAAAGACGTGTATGGAATATACACATAGGCCTATAAGGACATTATGTAAATCATTATTAAAATCCGGTTTTTTTATTCTCACATTGAAGCCTGTGGCATTTATTATTAGGAAATTGATAAATCTCATTACGAGAGGTAATTGGCTGAAATAGTTGTAGGCTGCACGCGATGTCAAATTAAACGAACCTTTAATTATTGAAAATTAAATCAATAAGTTATCGGTATTTCAAGTGTCCGTTTCACGATCAACACAGATTTGATAGTACTTCCAGTAAGTAAGGTTCTAAGGTAAAACCTTTTGCTAATCAGATTTCTCTTATTGAAGCTTCATTTCACCGTCATAACATTAACATATCTAGAAGAGGGCTAATGGACAGACGTTCGTCAATGTTTAATCAGGGAAAATTTCGACACCTGTGCAGATTACTACAGATAACTTGGGGAACCTCATCTGTGTCGTTCTGGTATCTGAATGTCAATATCCTTGAAATTGCCCATCGGTTATTTGTGTTTACCCATCCTTGTCGCCATTTACAAGTTTCAATCCAGGTCAAAACTTCTTTCCAACCGTCATGCTTGTAAGTGAAATATATCGAAAAGTAGAAGTTGTTGAATTATGGATTTTTAGGGGAAATCCTGCGACACGATGTCCCTCGGGCATGGCGACATTGTACTCTGGTATTTAAATGAAGAAAGGATTCATGTATTATTTAGCAATTTTGTTTATTCATGATTTCCATAGTAATATCGCAATTACATGTATGTGCTCACGTCATTGGGTTAATTGTACTAGGAATTTATATTAGTTGCGACAACAATGGTGCCACCATTTTGGCCCTAATTGTAACAGCCCCTCCTCAACTCCGCTTTTTACGATCGTCTACACTCGTCAAGGCTTTTCTTGTTGTTGTTAGTTATCCTTTTTAAGTAGACCTGCCTAATTCAGAATGGGATTAATTGTTTTAAAGTTTTTGCGAGGCCTGGATTAGGAAGTTATTTGCTTCGAAAATTCATCCATTTGTTTGAGTAGCGCGTATCTACGATTCTGTTTCTCAATATTGACACTTCACCCTGTTGTATTTATGAAAATGTTCCTCTTTTTAATCCCACTTACCCTTTTTGTTTTCGTTTGGAATCATCTACCCGAGACATGACGCACATGAACAATTAATACCTGTTGTTGGACATTTTTGGTCTAATAAGCCGATCTTAGGCTCTTCATACATAAGCAAATAATCCTATCAAATATGTCGATGCTTATATTATTTAGTCAGGTGTATGGCTAAACGTAGACTGTGTGCTGTAACTTCCATCGACACGACGCAACGTTTAAATTTGTGAATGTCAAAATACATATCAGAATCATATCGATGCATAACGCCTGGATTCTGGAACGCAAGCGTATGCTATAATAATGTTATACATGTAGGTCGTACATATTGCGTTTCCTTGGTCACCATCTTCTTGATTTGATTTGACAAAATCGTATTTTGGTTGTCGCGAAAGTTAGAATTGAATTAAATTAGTGATCAGAAAATGTATCGTGGATAAAGTACAGTCTTTAGTGCAAGAAAAAAAATTTTAGAAATACCAAGTATAGCTGAGCTGGTCGAGAAATCATATCCCATTAGCACGGATTTCGTGATGTGAGCAGAATCTCCTTAATCCGAAGTAATTGGGCTAGAATTAGTAAATTATCGGATTAAAAGAGGTTTCATTTTTTCAACTTACATGTAATCATGTTCCTACATCTTTCATGTTCTGCATAATTGATATTTGAGATGCAAATCGGTGAGATCAAAATCGATATTATTTATTCAGAATCATCATTTTAACGTCAATTGGTTCTATACTGTGGTCAGTGATTTCGCGTAAACATTTGCCGGGTTCAGACTAACGCAGATATGCTCGAAAGCAGTCGTTAAATGATTACATTTTTGTTGAATTATTAATTGCTACGATAATTTTCGCTCTATCAAATCTGAAAAGTGAGCCCTTGGGCCTATCAAAAATATTGACGCGTCCCAATTTTTCTCCACTTTCTGCAGAACTTCACATGTGCCGTACGGCCGTTAACTAGTAGCCCCTCAGATGTCGGCACCTTCTGAAGATGTTCACGCACATATTTTACCGACGGTGAATCTGCATTTAACTTTTGCTGTAAACATAAGATTATGCAACCTACTCAATGGGTGAAATTAAAACAAACGGCCATCAGACCCTCGCAAGCTGCGCTGCGAATTTCACACGTGAATTAATTTAGGACGGTTACTCCCTTTCACAACCATATCCGCACCAAGATTACTGCAGAGAGTCACGCGTACGAAATTGTTCGAGAATTGGGTTTATTGGTGCCAGTTGTCGTCCCATCGGGGCTTTTAAAAGGCGAATTTTCGGGGACAAGTATGTACGCGGTGGACTTTGCGAACACGCCTCGCGTACCTGGCAGTGCCGTCTTGCCGCATTGCCATTATAGCCAATGTGCGCTTGGCAAGCGGAGGGAAAATCGATAAATAGTACTGGCGTACAGTTATAGGTATTCCTCTGCATTCATACATTCATTTATATCCAGTTCATACACGATATAATTCTTGGCTGCAAAGCGCCCTTGTGTTCACTTGGAAGCGATCCAACTATCCGGTTTTTTCCCCCCGTCGTGGTCTCAATTTGATAATACATGCAGCGAGCTGCTCCAAAATGTGCATAATTAGCATATTGACTTAGGCCGGGCCTAATATAATTAAATTTTGATATCAACCAGGGCCTCGTACTCGAAAATCTTTATTGCCGTGTGTCTAACAAAGTTGAATTCCCCGTTGGATCCAGACTCGAAATGGAACTTGAAAGTGCCAACAAGGGCAAACTAGAGCTTGGAGAATGAAGCCCCAGGCAGATAAGGCCAACTGCAGAAAAATCCATTTTCTGCCAAAGAGCTGCACGCTGTGTGGCGCTGCAGTCCGCGAAGAAAGCACGTTGGGAGATGATGCTTTAAAGTCGGTCAATAGTCCGAGAAATAACGATGGCTTCCCTGAATTTGAAAATGTTGTTTACATGTAGAATATTGTTTTGTCAAATAGTTAGTTATCAGTTTGATTGGGTAGGCCTACATCCTCGCTGCATCTTGAAAGAAACCCCAATCCTATTAAATAACACGAGGTCATTCTCAAAGGACTCCAGCAAAAAGCACGTCATGTTGAATAGAACAAAGGACCAAAAATCGATGTCGTAATGTACTTAACATGTGCTGTCATATTTCCATATTAAATAACACCAAATTTTATTCTAAAATAACGCCTTATCTTCACCAAAATGACGTCACATTTTAATATACTGTAAATGACGTTTATTTAGGGCATTCGACATTCATCCTTGGCCCTTTATTAGATAATTAGCATATGATTGTTTTAGTTAACGTCACTTCGGAACACGACCAATATTAAGGCAGGGGCCACACGAGCGTTTTTAAGATTCACCGTCAAAGACGTCAGAACGTCCGTTCGAGGAATATATTGTTTCACATGCCGCGTGCAATTTTGTCGTGTGTATTAAATGATATGCAAAAACGTATTTATACAACACACATGCAATGTATTGGGCCCCATGCCCACATGGAACTGAGCGCCATTTTTAATTAAGTTATTAAATTGAAAAATGTCAGTTTCTTTAGGGAAACGAATAGCGTCCATTTACAAAAATGACCTAAAAGTACTGTTTAGGGCACAACCAGTTTAAACTCTTTCACAACTGTACAAGAGAAATGAAATTCCTACGTCTGAATTTTCTGACTTCTCCCCCTCCCTCCCTCTTCAAATCCATGATAGTTTAATATCTGCGTAAACCTTCGCTCTCGGGCGCCTCCTCCTAATTTGTGAGAACGGCTTCTAATTATTATGGAAAACAAAATTGTTTTCAATGCATTTATTTTGATCACACATTATGGCGTGAAAGTCTAGGAGAATTGACCAAATATTGCTTTCCGTAATCACTGACAAACATGTTTACTTCAATCGTTTACTTTCAAGGTTAATCTCACTTTGAGGAACATGTATTTAATTGACCCATCAGTATACGGCGCTTCACACATAAAAAAGCTGATAAATGAGCATGCATCCGACACATTGCTTGACGGATGCATGCTGATGTTCTTAATGCTTTCTGATGGTATGACGTTCGCATGTTCGGATACATGTAGCTTGAATTTAGGATTTCGTAATTTAATTTCAGGACTGGTTTGATACACGGGGGCGGTTTTATATTCTTTATTACTGTAGCGATACAGTATTATTGCGTAAACGTACATACTGAAAAGGGAACGCGTTCTTTGTCACTCTCTTAAAAAAGTGCAAAAATAAAACCAGGACATCAATTGAATTTAGCATTATTGCAGCATTTTGTGTTGTTATGAGGCGAAGAATTTACCAATCGGGATTCGCAAACGCTGCAATAAATTTGCTGCTCTACGATGTCATGTTCAACATAATTCAGCTTGTTCGATTTAACCTGCTGCCACTAATTTTAGAACAGGTTTCGAAACTCATTGGATTAGTTTCTTGCCTTCCAAAAAATGAAATAAAATGATAAATTTGACAAAATTTAATCTGATCATCTTATCTAGGCCAACATTAGCATGCTTTAGATAATTATAACAGCGTGAATATAAAATGATGAATGTATAGAGAAATCAAATCATTGTTACGCGTGCTCATTATGTTTGTCGCATGAATTCGTGATTCATTTCAGGGAAAAATAACTGCCCATTTATGTATATTGTTTTTTGGACCAAATTCTCCATAAGTAAAAACTGCTGCTTGTGTATTAAAAGGAATTAAGTATACAGGGTAGATACAAAAGAATGTTAGATTTTTAAAGTTGTTTAATTTCTTTATCCTGCGGCATACAATAATGATACATTCAATATGTGGGATGAAAGAACAAGTCTTAAAATTAAGTCTATTGAACACCCATAAGAAGTGCTCAATGTACGCACTCTTTGTTACACGGCACACTTTCGTCCTCAAATCTATTTACGTCCTACGTTCTGGTCAATCTTTTGGTTGTGTACAGACATGTATGTAATACACGCACATGCTGCTGTTGATTAGAAGCCTAGTTACAAGATGAATCATTGTTCGCTGATTTGCTGTACTGTAGTTAGCAGTGTTAATCCGACGATTAAATCTCATGTTAACTGATTAACAACTATGAAACTGTTAAACGTATACGATTTTCTGGCTCATTTCTGCTCTGATAACGTCAATCTAGAAGTCCATTTTTGGTTAGGCCTAGTTAATATTCAAAATGGAACAGAACTCTGCCTTTGCAATGCATGAATTCAGTTTGGTTTTAAGAAAACTCGTAAAATTACGCTTGGTCAGATGCTTTATTTGTTTTACTTCGTTGCATGCCGTGTTCGTGTCCGCTGCCTATATTTGCATTTGAGAAGATTTGGCCATCTTCATGCATAACCGTATTCAAAACCTGTAACCAATCATCTTTTATATGTGCTTCATTCCTAATGCGTCTCCTGGCTATTTGCATATGACAACAATTTTTCCGTTGCCTTGCCTGGGGACATAAATGCTCGGTGATCAACATTTTTTTGAAAACAGGTCACGATGTTTACAATAGCCTAGGTAGTGATGGACTCATAAACAGGACTGGAATATGTCGAAAGAAATCTCAGGTGGTTTGACGAAGAATTAAGCGGTGGCCTGAATAAAATGACAGTATCTTCGAAATCTGCCAGCGTTATTTATAAATCTGGGGACCTGCACAAATGCTCGATATATCCTTGAATAGACCGCTTTCTTATTAGTTTCAAGCAGACGATGGTGTTGTTTGCGCAGAAAATGTAATCAGGCAATCGTGTCGCAATATTCATGGGAGGTTTTTTTCCCCTCTTTCTTTTCCCCCCCTAATACAATCAGAAAAGAACAACAGATTCAGCCTCTCTGCATACTGGTTTCTATAACCGATACTTCAAGTCTCGTTGGTAGGAATCGTGTGTGACAATGCTGAGGTGCATATTTTCAAGGTTGGAATGAGTGATGCTCTTGCATCTATATGTGTACATTTAATTGATACATCTTCAGCACAATAATCATAGGCCTACGTAAAAGTTGCGATGAAGAAGGTAAACAAATGCACGCTCATTGGCTAATTTGGCATAGCCACGAGTGGTTTAGTGAGTAGCATTAAAATGACTTTTGCGTGCTCATTTACATCGCATAACGACACTTACTGTACGGAAAGGATGGCAGTGCATATTAATAGACGATCCATTGTTGCATTTCCGGAGTTTTGATGTACTATAGGCCTACAATAACTCAATTTCATGCGATAAACTCGCATAACTTAATCTTTTTTACGTTCTTGTTCACGCCATTAAAGAGTAGTCATTGTAATGTTCTCTTTCGGAACACTTTATTTGGTTGATCAGGAAAATGTTGATGCAGTACCTGTGCGGTAAGGTCCAAAAGCACGTTAGCCTTTGTAAATTGAATAGTATTCGCCGTTGGATGGTAACTATTGTTTCGTTCGTATTGTCAAATACAGTGCCCATTTAGGCATTCGCAACCATTTAACTGCAATTAGAAGCCTTATTTATGCAGCAACCTAGCAATTTATAAATAAGGCGTGTTTCTAGCCTATACCCTTCAAATTAAATGCAAGTTCGACAAGTTTATATGGCTTTGGGGTTTTTCCGTGTAATTAGTACTAAGCCTACACTGCAACTTCATGCAAAGGAGAGCTCTAGATTTTTACTCGTTTAGGGATTATCGGTCAATTAAATGGCAATGGTTAACCACCTGAAATTGTGGTCATGTTTCGTCAATACATTTAATTAAATACGATTAAAAAAAAAAAAACTTCGAAAACCATGTACAGTAGTGTCATTGACGTATTATGTTCGAATCGACATAGCAATCTAACATAATCGTTGAAAATGATCATTCTTAAAACCATTGATGTGATAAACACGATCTAAAGCATCTACGAAATATGACCAACAATAAGAGCTTCGTTGTTGTGTTAAACCTTTGAATTCCTTTTCTGTATTACTCTGTATACTTGTAGATTTATCATATCAGCACCCAAAATTCATGCAAATTTCGTTCTCCAATTACGAACTCGTTTGCATAAAAACATTTGGCCGCCAGGGGGTTCAGCACGAAGATGGCCGTTTCTAACGTAAGCGGAAATGTTACAGGTCGTGCTGTAATTGCACCCGCTACGCAACTTTACTGGTTTAATTAGAAATATTGGCCTTTAATAACTGATAATCGATGTGCGTGTATTTACGAAGCAGTAAACAAGCACTATCGATTAGTACACCCAGGCCTACAATGGTAATTATTTTATTACGCGTGGCCCTGTTTCGAAGAGCATGCCACGCAGGACTGTCATAATTGCATCGTAAAAAAAAGGCTGGATTAATCTTTTCTCATCGCCACATTTGTTATTATTGCCATTATCCTCCGTCGTAGCCTTCTTTAATAAGCAGTTTATTCACCAATGCACGCGTGTCAAACACAGGTATCAGCATGCATAAATAGGCACGGATTAATTGAATTAATTCGCCAAAAATGCGCGCAGGACTGCTTTTTAATTAAGGTGTGCTCGCGTGTTGCCATGAGTATTAGAGATGAAGGCAAACTGACGCGCGTCCACATTGGGAGATATTTTGCTCGGATGACCACTCCGTGGTCACGTGGCCGTTGCCCAGCGCTGCTGGATCGAAATTTTCGAACGCGCCTGGAATCCATTACTTAGATTTCAATCAACCTGCTGGGTCGTGGCTTGACACATGCTAATTGTTTTCCCAGTGTAAACAAGTGGCCCAAAGCCCACCGACTGCACTAACGCTTGCCGTAACCGGAAGGGAATGTTTTTAAATGTACAGGGTTAGTACTAAAATTTACATTTCCCCGACTTTTTGAACAAACATTTTGTAACAAAAACATTTCAAACTTGCATTAAAAACAAACTACATTGTATATCAAGTATTGCAGCGCCAATAATTTCCGGACAGTTGTATTTTTATCAGTAAAATTAAGGAAAGTATTCAAATTTATAAACGCTTTAAACGTTGGCTCATTCTGCATGTGCGGCGCCAGCAAAAAACGTTTTCGAAAAGACAAGGTTGCTAAACATCGATATTGTACTACATTTAAATAGATTATTTTTAAAATTCCATTACGAGAACGTCAAGCACCAAAATGTGTTGAAAACTGGTATATAAAGTTTGTTTATAAATGCTGTTAATCAAGGAAACGCCGGCGGTGAAATTTTTTATGAAATGGACCACTCAGGGAATAAGGAATTTCCTTGATTTTTCCTGATTTTCGAATAAATACGGACTTTTTCCTGACTATCTTTGAACGTTATTCTCTCTGACTTTCAAGGTGCGTACAAACCCTGTATTAATAAAAAAAATTAAATAAGTATTATACCTTATAGAATTGGCAGTTTTTTTATGTATTTTAAAACTCTGCTAACTTGAAGAAAACTAATTCATTTTAAAAAAATCGAATTGGAACCGCTAAAGACGTGGAAATTCCCGTCTTCGGCGCTCCACATCTTAGATTTTTCCACCCGTTTATTTCGTTTTTTAATTAATGAGTGGTTGTCGACGAGCCATTCACGGTATAAAATTAATTCAGCAGGTAGTTTCGAAACAAATTTTTCCCTTTGGCCTAGAAACGAGGAAGTAAGATTTCTAAGTGATCAAGAAAAATGGTATTTTTTTTTACAAAAAAAGTTTATTGCACCGCAATAGTTGTTGAACATGCGCAATTAAAATGCTCTTTAAAGTTTAGTGAAAATAGCTGAGCTTTTCAGACTTTCCCAACATTACTGATCAAGTGCTTATCCACAGCAACAACATGCAAAATAAAATTGCCGGGAATTGTTTTCTTTCGGTAATAGCTCTAATTTTATTACTTTGCCAAAGGTCCGTTTTGTGAATTGGGCTAACATTCCATTTCCCCCGTACTCATCAATTGAATAGCCTCTGTTGATTGCATAACGTTCTATTTTCAAATGGTTCGTAAATTGGCTTTTTATTGAAGGTCTTTTGTTAATGCAGACACATCACCAACATATGCCCATAAAATTCAACGAATAAACGTCTCATGCAAATAAATGGTCTGGATGCCATCAAATTGCGGTTTCCTTGTAGTTAGCTGTTGTTCGCAGAGCTTTCGTCGGTGTGACCAACTGAATCCGAACAGGCAGCCACTGACAAACTTTTAAAATAACGAAGGGCTGGAGCCTGGATCTCATACAGCGCATTCGTTGGTATTGCGGCCTAGTAAAGGTTGTCCTTCCTGGTGGCTTAAGCACTGCAAGGTCGCCAGTGACCTGATTTCCATTTCAAGTGTGATAGATGCGCTCTTGGTTTGGCATCACCAGCCATCTAATTAGAAATGCTGGCTGTATCGAACCATCCGCCTGCGAGTCTCTCTTGGGCTTCCCCCTCCACGGGCCAGGAGCGCAGATGCGACGGAAGTTGGGATGTTGGATGCATTTCCATCTATAATTCAAACGTCGCAATCTGGACGCTTCACTGAACTGCGCTGATTCGCGCGTTTTGTCAAAAGGCTTTTTCGGTGCAAAAACTCCCCATCACCATAGTGACTGATACGGTGCGCGAAATTTCTTTTCCATCAGCAGTCCGGCCCCGTATTAATGCGAACAGCCTCGGATTATGTGCAAATGAGAGCACCCATCTCCCTCCCCCCCACTCCCTTCCACCCACCCGCACGAGCGGAAGGGGTTGAAATAAAGCGCCATGTCGCCTAGGTAACGCCGCGCTACTCATTAGCCGAGTGCGATGCCGTGGCATCGTGGACTTTTGCGGTTGTAAAAGAAACTGCGAAGGTATTAAAGGGATTTATTTGGAAGAGATTACCGATACGGGGCCGAATCTGTCAACAATTAGCGATTAGATAACGCGACCCGTGTCACGGCTGGAGGCTAGAGATAGCGACGCCGTGGCTCATTGCTCGCTGCCCCTGGCGTCGCCAGCAAGAAACTAGACCACGCTGGGTGCGGAAAATCGATTGACTGCCGAAAAACCTGGACTAATGCCGGTCAGGACCTTGAAAGTTGAATATCCAATAAAAGGCGGTGCTTATTGGATGAAAAGCTATCGACGAGTGAAGGGTGCCAAACCTTTATGTCCCAAAACTAATTGCTCGAAATCAAATTAGTGCTATCTATGTTTTTCACGATAAGTATTGTTTTTCCCTTGACTGAAATGTTGATTTTCTGGCACGGACTGCGTCATGGTTTGGCACCCTTCAAGTGTCTCTGTGTCTGGGACAATCAACGCTGCACATTACCGCACACTGCGCGAATTGCCTCGGATTAAATTTTCCGATTTTTACACCCCCTCCCCCGTAATTGAGGCATCACACAATGTCTCGATTAATCAAAAACGCAGGCATGAAAATAGATAGGTGCGCGATTTATCTCCTTAGTACAGTGAAATCTATCAATAACAACCACTAATGCGCTAAAAAGTAGGCAATGACCTCTATTTAGGTCATTATTGTGAATGGATTTCCTCTAAGAGACGTTAGGAGACGTCACTCATTGGACAAGGGTCGCAAATGGATCTGTTAAAAACGTCTTCGAATTAATGCAGTTAAAAAAGTTTATGCCAGTCTTTTGTATGCTAACTTAAATTTGCATTGTGGTAACACAACATGAAATTGTTTCATTGGTGTCCATGTGTTATCAGCGTCACTGCGCTCACTAATATAACTGCATTAATAGATGAAAATGGTACAATCAGTGAAATCATCTTAACTTTTTCAACATTAATGCACCGTACGTTCCCTATTCCTCGATGGAGGCGAAAGCGCGTTTTGATGATGGGTATGCAACCTATTTTTGATTTGATAAATTGCACCCTGAAAATAGATCGCACCACATAGTGCACCGAAGTGACAGAAACAGTCGCATGACCAAAATGAACGACGAAATAATGCAACATAGAAGCAGTGTCGTTTGGCAGGGGATCTACTTGATGCTGATTTGACATCCAAGTACATGTTCTGTGGCACCATTCCCGAGCACAAGAGATCAACCCTCTTTTTGACGGGTGCCCCACAGATCCTCGTGTTAATGTTATCGAATAAATCCAGAGTTGAAGATTACGTTTGCGGTATTCGTTTAAGGTGAGATAATTGAAGTTATTTGGACCTTGAAAAAATACGTCTATTCTTGTTACCCTTTATAATTTAAATGTTTAACAAAAAAAAAGTGATTTGGAGATTGGAGTACCTCAGCATAGGCCTACTGCACTTGATACAGTACGTTTTGTTTGATTTGGGTCTAGTTGATCAGCAGAGTAAACACGTAATTTACGAGCATATCTTTTAAACTTGCTCCATTTACCGTCATTTAAACTCCTTCAATGGTTTAGTGACAGGTGTTCAACGAGTGCTTGATAATTCCAATAGATAGCGGGTGTATTTTGACACGTGGTGAGCTACTTTCAATTCGCACCTTTCGTTGGCACTATCCGGACGATTTCCGGAAGTGGAACTCACAGGCGACACGTATTCTCTTCAGGATGGAATTTTTTTTTATCACATTTCTTATGGTTTATGGCTTTCGGTTGTAAAATATTCTGAGTCCGTCTGTGTTCCTCCACCCTACATAAACCACTGGCCCACGCATTCAGGCAAATCCGGTCGTTGCTATACACATAACCACTATCGCCATATTTTCGCTGCCAAAAATAGATCGTATTAGTGTTGGGGAAGGGGAGGAGAACTGATCTGATCGTTTTCATATATTGTAGGAAAGCTGTTTTATGCTCGACGTTTCTGTCGAGGAAATGTCGCTTTTGAAATCTTGCACCGCCAACAGTTCTTCCGTGCTTTGCATGTATAATATTTCATGTCTGCATGTATGGGAGTTTGCTCAAGGTATGGAAAAACCATGCATATGGAACCAGTTAATTGCTCAGCTGTGCTCATGCGATTCCTTGGTCACTTGTCTGTGTACCTCATCACCACTTATAAATTGGAGCAGTCGTTGGCCACGGACTTAAAACATTGGTGCACCTGAACCAGCATTCTTCTCAGTGTGTACCTAACTTTAAAGGCTGGTGGCTACACTAAATCATTTTATTCATATTGTCCAATCTGGCCTCGCAACGGAGACCGAAGGTCACCGATGCAGGAAACGTAATTAAACGCTGTTTATATAACGCGGTGCCTGCATTTGGAACTGTATCCGAAAGTAAGTACAACACGCCCATCGATAGATTGCTCAGTCCTGCAACGGCGTATGAGATTTGGGCGAGAAGAAAAATGCACGAAATCCCACACAGGGCCCACGCCCCAAATCAAACCGAATTAATATTCAGCAACAGTCGCTTTTTTTTATTTTGCTCGGCATTTCTCTCCCGTAAATGTTAATTGAGGTTGGTGTTTTCAATCAATTCTTTTACGTTTTTATGCTGGCCGTACGTTTCAACTTAACTGGTTTTTAAGGCGCGCGTGGTTGGAAAGTTAAACTTGCATGTAAATTTCAAAAGACGTAAATTAAAAGCATTGCGAGGCACATTTATCGCTACTGGCTCGCGCAGAGGTGAGCAGTGGCGCCCTCTTTTGGTGATGCGAGAAAGTGGAGCTGAGAAAAAAAGCTGCGGAAAACTGATGTAGTTGAATGATGCATCAAATTATGGACCTGCGCGTGATGCGGGAATATCTGATGAGCACTGATCCCAGATGAAATCTCTATCAATTTGTTTGTCAAGCTGACTCCATGGGATCCAATTCATGATATAGGCCTACATGTACATAAGATTCTGATAATCGCACTATTATTCAAAACGGAGGGGAAAATACCGATAATTTATCGTGTTATTAGTTTTGTATGTGACCTTGAAATTGCTAAATAAACCGGGTCTCTCCAAACAGTTTTTGGATCTCTGATAAACACCCCGCAGTTGTTGTTTTTCGCCATTAAGGCTTGAAAGTCACCTACAGTGTAGTGGAAAGTGAGAATTGAAAGTATTTTCTGTAATACTGACTTCACGATATGAATAGGCCCTATAATGAAAGCTCAATTATATATAGAATCGATATAGAAAATAACTTGGTAACAACTTACTTTTAATAACATGTTATAGTCTACAACCAGCCCAGTTTCACGCTCCCGTCTTGCTATGCCGCTTTTATCAATGTTTACCTGCACCTCGGATAATCGAGTTTCCACAGCATAGTCTACGTGTTTAATGCTGTTCCTCACATTAATGGCTATTAGACAAAAAATAATTTGACATGAAAGGCGCATTACTGCACAGTATTTATCAGATAAATGCGTTTGGGAAATACACTGTAGGCTACTCGTATTCGCCGCACTGCATTATTGATAACTGCATTCTGTAATAATACTATTCATTAAATATTTCGTGGTGTAATTAACGTGAGACCATAGTAATTATAACACCATGCCGTTTGCATCCTCGGCTATTTGATACAATATGGACAACAACATTATTCATTAATCGCAATTGCCGTACAATGTACTTTCATATTCCGGTGCCTTATTTGATCGAAATCCAGTGTTTCGTAACTTTATTTCAATACTGCCACTGTCAGCTTTCGGAAAATGCGTTTGCAAGCTTGTATGTCGCATTACCTCACCTGCAAGGAGTTTAGATAATTTATCAAGCAAGTAATTTCCGCGCAGAATCATCTTTGCTGCAGTAAAAAAGACATTAGGGGAAAGTAAGTATTATACAGAGAAGGAGACGATCATGGCCGATTTTTGGAAGCAATTTATAATCATAACTCTTGAAGTAAAAACGGTACCACAAATGTGTTCGTTTCTTAAATAATCTGGGCGATAATCATCTTTTCCCCCAATACTGACATTACGTCAAGGGTAAGGTAATACGGTGCAAATGTGCGTAGCGTGGGCGTTTTTATGTCGGACCTTAGTTGTAATTTTGCAAAATTTATGATCCGCTGGGATACGTTCGCACGTTTTATGGCCAGGTTTTCTCCGAAAGATGGGCGAGAGATTCGCAAGTTCTCGGAAAGATCATCGCGAACATGCGCGATGAGAAGGTTTTCTATTTTGTTCTTTGTTTATCTGTTTTTCAAACGTGACCTAAGACGGTCAGTTTGGCACAACGCCGAACGATGAGCATTCGAGTGCAGTTGTATTTTCGTCGTGCACGTTGGTGGTACACGCAACGTTTGCCACCCTTGCGGGGTTCACGGAGGACCCGCCCCACGCACCTTGTGAATGACATGGTTGCCTTGGAAGATTACAGCGGCGATTATCTTTCTAAAAATAGCCGCCCGGCAATGGGCGACAAACATAAATTTGCAAAGGCAACACTCGGCTCTGCTTTCTCACCAATTAGACGCTGTTAAAACGCTTAATGCTGGCATAAGTATTAATAACGCCCGGCACGACTAGAAATCGATTAGGGGGATTCCGAATCGCCAGCAACGGCCGCGCGCGAATTTTAACCGAGGGAATTCTTTACGACAAACCGAAAAATTGAATCTTTGTTGCCCATTTGCCACTGACATGACACGTGCTCGGTCTGGTTCAACGCAACATCACGATCCTATTTTAATTTTGCCAACGCTTTTCTCGTCTTGTTTGGAATCGTTTTGAGACAGTGATTTGAGTCGATGGCAGAAACAACCACCTGAGATTCGTCAATGATTATTTCGTTAATCAGCGTTGATACAGTATAATCGTATTATGGTATCGCAATAAAGAAATCATAGCTGGAATTCGCTGCTGCTTTTCAATGTAATCCTGATTTAGCCTGTCCAGGTTGTTTGTGATTTTCATATTGTGCATTACGTAAGATTCACCAATGACCTGGTTTCGATAGAAATGCCTGAGGAAGCTGAAGAGATGCTCCAGAAACTCAATGCAGAAGAACAAACGTGCGGACTTTAGATGAACTTGACGTCAAGAACTAAGGTCATGCACAATGGACAGGTTGCATTGGACCAAAAGTGAAGCCAGATGGGAGCCCTGTCTCGGGCTATCAGTTGATCTCGCATGCCACACGTTAGAGAAACTTGACCTAGCTGTCTGTTCTGTGGAAGTGCAAATGAGGTACAAAGTCAAAACCCATTTATGAAAATCCGACCCCTTTTGGATCCATACTACAGGGCTGTTGTTAAATTCAGCATCTAGACGGCAAAGTGGATTTTGTGTTGTTAAATTCAGCCGTCGTCTAGCATACGGTGTTGTTAAATTCAGCGCATGTCGATCGGCTAACTAGCCGCTAGCTAGCCCTCCTAGCCATCCAAAACATGGCTAAGTTCCGCCATTTTGGCTAGATGAAAAAATGGCAGACGAGTCGTCTGCTTTAAAAGAAGTTTACCATAGGTGTAAGCTGAGGCCATATTGAAACGCAACTTCTAAACGCATCCTCCAAATTTTTCAGCATGATCTTTTCGTTTTTTTCTGCCAATTTGAAGGTATTAAAATTTAACAGGTGCAACAAACAACATGTAATGACATGTGAATAATTAAATAATGTGAATACATTATTTAATCTCGTAATTATCGTAATAATCTCGTAATTAAAGCAAATGGTACTAAGGCTGAGCCAAATTTAAAGCATGCCTGCCATGATCACAATAAAATTGATTGTA
>JAQIXS010002217.1:0-24050 GCA_034700785.1 Rossiulus vilnensis
ATACTGTATATGAAATGACTGCCAACAATTATTGGACACTGCAAAATGTTTGAATATATGGCTTATACCATAAAATAGCTTAAAATGCATTTTTTAACCTGCAGATTAATTTGTTACAGTTTAAATAGGCTTACTTAATGAACTCATTTGTGTCACGATTTTTTAAAATTTGTTACGCCCAATTTACGTTTTACAGAAGGTATAGAAATCACGCCAATACACTGATTCGGTGAAAATGATATTTTCGACTTAAGCAGTGACTTGTTCTTGTCAGCAGTTTAACACATGTCACTGCACTTGTTTGCCAACCGCTAGTACTCACATTTCCCAACAAATGTGTTCCCACATATGAGACAGTTCCAATTTCGTCTCGTCTGAGTAGTCACTGCCGCATCCAACTTCAGTGACAGGAAATGGAATTTGCGGTTTTATTCAATAACATTACTTGTGCTTTGAAATATAAAAGAATGCAGACACAGGCCTAGTTAAATGTTACAGCAAGGAGTAAAACTGTCGCGAACCGTATATATCTCTCTGAATGATTTTTAAGAGGTGATTGCAGCAAAGGTTTAGGTGCAGCTTCGCAAATGCAGATACAGTAACGTGGAAGTAATACGAATATTTATATTCACTTTGTTGCAAGAAATAGAGCAGCATTAATGAAATGAATGGATTTCCCCAAATTCTTTTTAACGTTGCAGATGCCATTTGGTAGGGGAGCAAAATACCCACAAAAGAGGTCTTAAATAATCAGGATTAGGTCTAATTTTTTCAAATATTAAAGGTCCATTTTCTCATAGAATGCATACACTATATGCACTGTACATACTATATAGTATAGTATAATGGCAAAAACGCTAGATTAAAAGTAGTTAATAGTTAGTAAAACTATGGTTCAAGCGGTTTAAGTAGATATATATGTATCTAAGATGTTAATGTTGATACACCGTTTTAAATTATCAGTGAAAATTACTGAGCACCAAATTCAACATGAAAGGAAAGCGATTCATTTGACTTGTACTCATACCTCACTTTACAGCCTAGATAGGTTCCTGGAAAGTTGGCTGTTAAAGTGAAATGCTGTATAACAAAACCAAATCTCATTCCAAAACATTAGAAAATCATTTAAATTGTTGGCTAAAAATGTATCAATTTTAATTTTATATAATTTCAAACTAATATTCTATTAGGTTGTCTACTAGGGGCCCAGCTTTGGTTTATAATTTTAAAATGCCCTGTTTATATATATGCTCTGTATATACATGTATAAAGCCCCGAAAACGGAACTTGCCTGTATAGCTGCCTTCTTGGTATTTTTCTATTTTTTTTCAAACTGCTTAGTTCATATGCATGTATATAAGCAGTTTGGGAAAAAAAACGAAGGCGGTAAGCCATACAGGCAAAGCCTATTTTCGGAGGCCGCATAATGGGTTTTTCAAACTTCTTTACTTTTTTTATAAATAAACGGGCCATTTTAAAAATACAAGCCGAATCTGTATACTTAACAGACCACAAATTCTGCATTGTGAAAAATATATTTAGCAATTATAATAAGTATTTGAAGCAAAAATGTGGGAGTAATTTTTTTGCATAGCTGACATGCCTTCTGCTCAGCCTAGAGATCCGCATGACACCATTGCTATCACATGCCTTGGCTCCCAACCTAATAAATTATCACGTCTGAGTTCAGAACGTGGGAAAAAAGAGTGACCATTGGAGATTCTAGTGACTTACACGGTTCCATACCCCACAAACACCTAAGCGCTTTTACATATTCATGTTAAAAATATCAGTTTATTTGGTCGTATAATGGAACATTATAAACCGTTAAATGAAACCTGGACATAAACAAAAGAAATTATAGTAAAACGGCTTATAAAGAGCAGCTCTATAGCGAGGTATGAATGTACTAGTAATTTTACTGTGCATTGTCCCATGTCCATCACATCTGTTCAATTATTGCACGATTAAATGTAAACTTTTGTGTAAATCTATCATTACTAATATAATAATTCATGCCTTTCACGAGATAACCTTGCTGGTTACTTGTAAAACATGAAACACGTTGATATCGTTTTGAACTACCCTAATACCTTCACACTATTGCTTCAATAAGAACTGGATTACCACATGTCTCTCATTCATATTGCAAATAATGGCTTTACAACGCTCAACGCGACTACCTCATCCCTTCCAAAGCTACATGTACATGTACTTCAGGAATTTATCTTCCTGCCAGGGTGTCGTCTTACTTAAAATAGAACAAAGCATCCGCTGATTGTCGTGAGTATAATTATTTAGGATATCTTTTAACGCAATACCGGTGTTTACAGCGAATGTCAGTTAAGGAACACGTTCTTTCGGCAAGTTGTAAATCATTTAATAAAGGTCACTTAGAATGAAGGAAATTTCAAGGTAGCCCGAAGTCTTTCTGTTATAACTATAAATTTTCAGCGTTTTTTTACTGCTATCTACTATTTTGTCGTTCAATAAATTTTAACGCTCTTTCGGACGTGTTTCCTGTAGTTATGCGCTTCAACAGCTTTTTCGACACAAAATTTAGCCGGCGATTGACATCCAGTCTACAGGTCGCAGAAACGACGGATGTTGCCATCAAATGGTTATGTCAAAATGCTATAAAGTTTTTAGCTACAAGTATTACAAATTTTCAGGAGGTAAACTGTTAAGGCCCACCAATCTAAATGTAATTACGAATTTTTGCTGCATATACTGTTATACTTGCACAATTTATTTTTCCGCGGGTAGAATTGGCTGTCCTGTAGTGTCTGAATATATATAGTGATTAAAAAATTAATTTATCAAAAAGAACTCAGTCCCAAGTGGGGAAAATACGCTGAAGGAATCAATTTAAGAATTATGCAAATATTTGAAGCAAAAATGTGTACGTTATTTTGCATGGTGAGCAATCCTTCTAGTCGGTCTTAAGCCAAATTGTGAACATATTTCGTCAAAATGGCGGTTTAACTTCCACACAATATCAAGGCCTTTCATCGTTCTATTTATCCCTGACTGTCTTGCCTATATATTATCATTGTTGACTTCCTTGGACAATTGCCAAAGTTAATCACTGGAGCTTTGTTTAAACTATAGGTCATGGTCAATCCCATCTTAGTCCCTTTTTCCAGTTTCTGAATGGAGATACCGTAATTCTCACCGAACCGTTTGATGCGGCAGTTGAATACTTAACCGTTTCATTCATTGACGCACCTATTTCTTAACTCGATTAAGATAAGACTTACTGTATCTGCTTCTACGTGATAATCGAGGTCTTTGTTTTAGCTGCAATCTTCTCGATGATTTGCAGCGTTTTTGGTATGCTCACGCGTGCCATCGCAACAAAACAGCCGATGTTCAATACGTGCAGTAAACAGCGTTCGTAAACATGATGCGATTATTTTCATCACAAATGCCTATTTGCAAGTAAGACCTTGGATGAGTTTCGCTGACGTATTGATAATAACTAACAGCTGCCTTTACAACAACTGCAAAGCTACAGTCACGACGTCATAACTGTACGAAAACAGCTGCCCGCGGATGTATAAATTGTTAATTGCACTCATGACGTCACTGGTTTTCCATTTGGTGGTTCTTAAAATCTCCATAAGAAGAGTTCTGGACGGGCCGCGAATGTGGCGCTAATGAAATTAAGAAACGTAATCTCAGTCACCAGAGCTGCTATTGAGTGCGTGCTAATGTTCAATCTAATCTTACGCATGCCTGAACTGTGTATGGAAGTGACGTAATAGCAGCGGCGCTCCCCTACTCTTTCTCTCAATTTGCACTCTACTGTATATGGATTTTCTGAGCATCAAAGCTTTGACATCAGCCTTTTTTTCCTCCATTCGCACTTATGGCAGCCCCGTATTGTACATGTAAAATACATTACGTTAAGTGAGAGGGGATATAGGGTTGAAAATATTGGCTACAAATTTGACGGAAAACACAGTCATTACACTCCTCAATTGTAGACGGTTTTCCCCCATTTTTTTTCTGGCAAGAAATGGATGAAAGATAATGACGCTTATATTTTCGCTCACGCACGAGTTCCGATGTTGGCAATATTCGCACAGATAAAAAATGTGCACATAACAATCGAGCCCTTAATGGGAATGTCAAGTTGAGGAAAACGAGAAATGCTAAAAAATCTTCGAATTTTGAGACCAGGGTGTCGAGCTTAAGGACGATTATTGGTCGGAAAACAATTCGAAAAAAAAATTCTAACAAAAGATTCACTTTTGTCTTCTGCCAAAACCAAATCTTGTAAACATCAGCACATGACAGCTAGACTGTAAAGCATGTATCGAAGAAATGTTAAAACTAGATTCTGCAAACTAGAATTTAGAGGGTACTCTGGTATATATTGAAACCAAGACGGGAGGCTATAAACATGGGTCGTTTTTTAAATCATGATTTGCCTATAAATTTTAATTTGGTGGATGGAATGTTTAATAAGTGCAGTAGGATGACATCACGATGGCAAATCGACAGGAGATCGCAAAGTGACGTCATGCCGTGCTGTCAAAAAACCCGCATGTACAAGTAGAAATAAAACGTACGCATCGTTGAAGAATAAAGGGCCTTTGATACCTGTTTGTAAACGTGACCATCGGTTTACGGTCAAAAGTACGACCATAATTTTACAATAAAGTCGCATTAATTTCAAACCTAACGAAAAGTTGAAAACAGCTGTAACTGTCTGGTTCTGCTAATAATAAATTCAAATTACAAAGGTATATAATAATAATAATAATAATAAAATATGTTGTTAAATCCTTTCAGCATCCTTGAGTATCCACTTCATATTCATTATGCACTACCACTGGTGCTGCATCATTTCGGCAGAAATTTACTTGAAGGAGATATTTATTCTTGCATTTTATGCTTACACTTTCATTACGAATGTTTCTATTTTACCATAGCATCGTGCAATGCAAGCCAACCCAATATGCAATTCAGGTTATTCCTAAATAGTGTAAGGGGAGTACTATCCATCTTTTAATACTAATAGTTTTCGAATGCATTTCAAGAAAACTACTCGATGATTACCCGTAGATTCAATTATCTACAAAGACAAATGTTTGCATAAACGCTATTTCTAAAGCATGCGAATACAAATGCATTATTTATGCAATTCCTACAAAAAAGTGTTTCCCGACACTAAAAAAATCTCGGCTCCTCTGGCGCACTCTTCCATAAAAGAGCACAACATGTGTGAGATGCAAACCTGCATGTAATATTCCGACAAGTCAGGAAATGTCGATCACATGCACAAAAAATATCATATTAAATTCACATTGGGTTTGAAATTAAATTACGTTGGCCTGCAATGGCGTTTGCTGTTTCGCATTATATTATCGATTGGACTTGAATAAGTTTGTGGAAGAGTATGGGCCGTGCTGACTTCTCCAAATTTAGCGTTTTTAGCTGATGAACTAAACAGCTGGCTATACGATAACACCCAAGGAACTAAATGAAGCTGCGAGCTGTTTTTTTTTACTTCTGCGACAGCTACTGAACGGCACATTACTTAACAATATCTTTTCTGAGCCATCCCCAGGATATGAGACTTCTTATCGTGGTCTTTAATAAGAAATAAACTATGACATTTTAGTTCGTTTTCCGAAATTCTCTTATACGCAAATATTGCACTAACTTCTATGGCATAAATTTGTATGATCACTGCATTGTGATAACACTGCATAATCACCCTATTAAATACATGCACCTTCGTGGAGGTTTAACATACAAGATATAATGTCAATTTACCCGTATTTAGTAGATGACATTTCAAAAATTTGATACTTGATTGTGTAGTACAAGTACAAGTACACCCATATATTTTACTTTCTCATCAGTTTGCATGTTTCAAATTCAACGCATACAAATGTTTTGTATACAAGTATATACATGTTATATGTATAGTCGGATTAAAACAATATTAAACTGAGCCTTGACCAATCAGAAATATTCAGCTTATAGATCACGCCTTCCCTCATAAAGAAAGTCACCCCTAATCGGCGCCAATGCCCACCGATGGAAAATGAGTCATAGGACAGGAAATATTAATTGCGCAAAAAGCTCACACTTTCTATTGGTCCATTTGAATTTCCAGTCCAATCTGGTTTTAATCCGACTATAGTTATAAAACGACAAGCCTTCCAGATACCCGACACTAGATAGGGCTTTCATGTCTGCCTTATGCGGTTTTTGCAAGAATTTCTAGAAGGAATATCGATCGTTACCGGTATTTTTTCTTACAACACACGAATTAGGTATTAGTCTAATTCCAAGGAGTCCAAATCCTACGCGTAAGATTATCATCCAAATCCACCAATGCACTGATAGCCATTTTGCCGCCTTCCAGCGCAGATTGATAATATGAGCAATCTAGATCTTGAGATCGATGCACAAATGCGAGCCCCGAGGGGTTTCTCCCCTCCCCCAATATGACCGACATAGTAATTCAATGTTTCGATCGGTGTTCCTTAATTACCTTTTCCTCTCGTACATCTCCACTAATCAGACGCTCAACTTTTTCTATTATTGTCAGAAGCCTTGATAAAAAAATCAAAAAACCTCTGTCTACAATTTGTGTGAAAACCATGAGCACCACCCGGTGGCCTTTCAGATGTCGAAATTAATAGCAAATTTAGATTTTTCGTCAAGAACATTACTTCTCAAGAAAGCGTGTGGTAAGAATTTGGATATGAGCCAATTTTCAACGCGTGATTGTTGTTGTGAGAAAACATTGTTATTAGGCAGCTACAATTGTAGCAGCTAGATGGAACATACACATTGTTAGCTAAATCCAAAACTAAACAATTAAGCATTGTTAATTCAGCTGCAACTAACAATGACAGTTTTACTGGTTAATCAGTAATACGCAACTAATTGTAGCGGCTAAAGTGTAAGTATTCATGCCGATATTTACAAAATCATTTTCCTGTCTTTCCCTGATCAACTGAAGTAAATTTCCCCGTTATTCTTAAAATAAATGTGTAGCAAAACATTAAGAGGGATATGTTGTCAATAAAACAGATGAAATTTTTTTTTTTAAATGATAAACAATTCCTTAGTACGGTACGTAAGAGCACCTTCAATTTGAAGTTCCACTCAAAATTCAGTGCATATTCATAGGATGTTTTTTAACTTTCCCTGTGCACACGAGCTATGTCAATTGCTGTGTTGTATTTGTGTACTGAACAATGCACGATTAGCAGTTTAAAACTGCTAATGCAGCGGCATGCTAATGAGCGTTATGCATTTTTAACACAAATAATCTAAAATATGATGCAAGGATGATATTACAGGGCTGACAGGGCCATCAATAATGTAGAAAAACAAATCTGTGTAAATCAATCAAGAGCAAAAAACGACAAAAAATGTTTACATTCAAATATTATGTAGTCGAGAACACAAGCACACCACAGAAATTGAGTACTTCACTATTAAGGCGTTTAGAAATTTAGTTGTAGTATTTTCACCACTTTTACCACTGCCCCAACCTCACCTTGCAGAAATATTTTGCATGATTTTACGATTTAAGGGACGTTTTCGGTTCCCATTATTTTCAATCCATGAGTTCTGACACCGAGTTATCTTTCCCTCGGTCACATGGCTTTGCGGCGAAATTATTATAACTGCCATTTTCGCAAAAGACTCAACTACATGTATTTGATTTATCTACTGCTGTCAATTTTAGTTTCTGTCAACGCTGTTATGCTCTTTTTGCCATTTTTACTTATGTCTTTCAAAAACAAATCAATTGTACTTTTAGCTTGTCCAAACAACATTGCAATATCGCAAACTGAACGTCGATCCATCCGGCTTCGATCTGTACATGCTTTCTTCCCATTTTCTTGAAATCTGTCACTTTATTCTCTGAGTTGCTTTCCTGCGTTAGTCATGAGGTACGTATGGCGTCAGTTACATTACTGAAATCATGTCGTGTCACAACATCAACTAATTTCTTCTTGAGCTGAAAATCGGTTTTAATACATTACTGTAGGTTTGCATTTCAAAACGTTTGTTTTCTGTTGCCGACTGAATTGCGACATCAGTTCTCTTCTTGACAGTAAACCCACCGTTTTGTGTGATGTACAAAATAATGTAAGAAACGCTGACTTATTCGCTGGCTACATGTTCACTATTGGAAAAAATCTCAATTTTACAGTTTTCATCAAGTAATCCGCAGGCATAATAATCTCGATTTAACCCAATTTTCTAAACGCAGACTTAAAACCAACACGTGTCTTAAGTTAAAACTATGTAGGCGCGCACGTATTTGTAAAAGGGTTAATGATTACAGCTCATCTCTTTGGCAACTTCGTCAAAATTATTTCGTCAATGATGACAATCAAAGTTATTGTAGGGAAACGTCAAGCTTATCGCGAGTTTAAATGCTTTTTGCGACGCATCGACTTTAAAGATGCAGGAATACTGTTGGAAAATAATTATAAGTTGCATCCACTGGGTTGCAATTGAATTAGGGTGTCTACTTGATTCTCGGGAGTCATTAATCAACGTTAATACCGCTAATTTGCATTTTGAGACCAACAACCTGCGACGTTCTGTAGGTGTATTTATCAAACACGCTTTATGTGCCAGGATTGAGGGCAAGATCAACTTAAATATTTTTTAAACTTTCATACGATTTGCATTTGAGGGATTTGCCATCATCTAAAGAGCTTGTTATAAATTAGCAAACCAAACGAATATATGTAACATATTCATCCTGGGAAAACCATTTTCACAAAAACATGGGTCAATAAGGTCTCATTTAAATATTAAATCAATAGAAATGTTAATTTACAAAGACGTTTAGAACGCAGAGTAACAATAGTCGTCTGAACATGATTTGAAAAAACAACAACGTACGAACAAATTTATGAAACGCTTGTGATTTCTATTTTGGATAAATAAACTTTTTAAAGTTAGAATAGTAGGCGATTCAAATCGAATTAAATCAGCGAAAGTCATTTAATCGCCGATTATAAGAATCTAAGTTTTGTTCATCCTTCATAACATTTCGTAAGCTAATTGACCTTATTAGAAAGCAAATGACATTAAAAGTTTCTATCTAACAATGAAAGGATAATCATGACGTTTTCCTTCATTGTTATCATTTCCTGACAGGATATATCATCCTGCCACCAAAAGCATAAACCAATTTACTTGAACGCCACTTTACTTAGCATCATAGTTACTGATGGTTGCCGATATACATGTATGTCATTCTGGTTGTCGAAGATCGTGACTAATCTCAGTTTGGGATAGTTCATAATTCATATTGCTGTTCATAAATGATTATTTATTTCCCATAGCCTACTCCCTCACCTGAGATAAGAGTGTACCATGTATAAATCAGTGCAATTGTCAAGCAACATGATTTGAATGAAATTCGCATTCTAAAAACGATTTCCCAATTGAATACAACGCGACGGAAAATTTGTTTTCCATCATTAATTCTCAAGTTTTCTTTGTGCATGGATTCAGCGGTAAATCGTGTTGGCAAACACACGAGACACCAATTCATTTACCAGTGTAAGTGATATTCCAAAATGAATCGCATCTTGGCACATCCTATTGATAAGTTGTTGTTTTTCCCGTCATGCGAACTTTTCTGAATAGTACTTACGACTATCCGACTATTGAAGTAATTATATCATCTAAAATTAAGTTCTCTACAATACTTACTTGGCGTTGATGAATATACTACGTGTTTCGGTGTTACCCTAACCCTAAGACTAAGTATACATGTACCGTGTACCCTAGAACTAAATTGAACATTGCAAAATAATTTAAAAATAATCCTTAATCATAGCTAATAGTAACTATGATAAAGGATTCAAAAATGTGTAATAGAAAACAATATAATATACAGGTATGCAAATGCAAAGAATGCTATATTATTTAATTAGGAAAATTCCTTACTTCTATAGATTCAAGAGTGAGTGTGCCACGTCTAGATTTCGATATTAAATAATAACTAGAGTGCACTGGATTAATTTGATACTGGGAATTCCATGACCTCACAACGTTCCCATACTATAAGATACTTAGATGACAAAGTACGAAACATTAAAGGAAAATTATTATAAAGTAAATTTTTAAAGTACTAATATGTCCAGTGAATCAATCAAATCAAATGCAAAATTTGTAATCATAACTGATGTGCGTAATGTCAATATCATTAATTTTCTATGACTTCTATGACCTGAGTTTTATCTCATTACTTTTGGACTTCTTATGCCAGTTAATACCTATGTGATACTGTATGTTAGATTTCCCCCCACAGTTCTCTGACTTATTTTAAGTCTTTTAAAATTTACTGATAATTCCACGTTTTCCAGATCTGTAGGAACTCTGGGTAGAGTAAGCTATGGACACACTCTTAATTATACATTTAATGTAACATGCGAAGTACTGTAACACTGATTGTCTATAAATGTGATATAGACAGTGTAAAGCGTAATAAATGTCTAGGTTTGATATGTACCATCTACAAATGAGATGGGCACCCAACCTCACTTGATTATGCTTGTCGTCACTTGGATGGGCAGGAATTACATTTGCAAAAATTTGAAATCTTTATGACATTTTTGCTATATCTAACGTAGAGTTTTGTCTATAACGAGGTCCATGACATCCTGACATGTGGTATGGCAAGCATCGAGTTATTAAATTCTTCTAGAACATGCTGATGCTAGACATTTTACCCACTGGCTCTAATAAAACATTCACCACAGCGTGCAGCGTTTTATGCTGAGCTGCCTTCCGCAGCTGAAGAAGTCATTGTAAGTAAATAAGCCAAAAATAGAAAGAAGGCAAAAACTATATAGATCACTTTGAATACGAAGTTGAATTTCGACAATGAAATAAACATTTCAAGTGAGAAAGGGAGATGATGTCAATCAGCTCCGTCTTTATGATAACAGTTGCCACGAGAGCCCAACAGGGGCCCTCGCATTAATGGATGGGTAAACGTCAAGTCAGGGATGCAATCCAAAGTAAATAATTAGAAATCCAACACAAGCGTCTTGGTTATATCATTTGTAGAAAATGTTAGAAATATTACAGAATATACTTTCATGGAGGACATTGTTTATTTCACTGTCCCACAAATAAGGTATACATCTCACGTCGTTTGAGAAGCCGCACTTTTCCTGTGATATACAACAGCCTATGCACAAGTTGTCTTTCATGTAAAGAAGCATGTTAATATTGAAGACATTAATATTCAAGTAGGCTATCTAGGTTTAATAAGTCGTGTTCATTTTTTATCAGTTTAGATCTATAGATTTATTAAAGATAATTAACTGTTTTTAACGGAAATGAAAATCTTTTCGATATATTGAAATTGGGTTTATTTTTCAGTTGATATTACGATAATTATGCAACTTCACTGTACATGTATTTCATGCCTAACACACCATAATATTTTAAATATAAAATAAAATATTTACATAACCTAATTTTGAGAAACCTTATAACCTCCGAGTTCTTAGAAAGTACTAAATTTGCTTTCCTTTTTTTGATAGGACATGTGTATGTAATTTGGAGCATTAATTCACAATAATGTTGCATGAAAGCAAGTTTATAAAAGCTATAAGCAGATAGATTATAAAAAAATAAATAATGCTCAAAAAACAGTAATTTCAACCATTATTAATCTTACACATAAGGAAAAAAAAAACATGTAAAATTGTTTCAAAATTCTATGATTCAATATGCGCTACTTATGTTTCCAACGACGTATGAGCATTCCGGTTAGTTTTATTTATTTTTTTCATTGTCGCATTCTTTCCGTTTGGTGCAGTCTAACTTTACAAAATGAAACTTTCTCTGAATATCTGAAATCGATTAAATACATGTAATTACTATAATTATTTTCTTAATAATCACAATTACTCAAGCAGAGTATTTGAGAGAAAAAACGTACTGAAGAATTTCACATTCACATAATGTATATGCGCATAAGCAGCATCTGTCTAGTTTCCCAAAGCAACGAATATTATCATAACCCAAAAAACAAATTAAATGTTATTTGATCTGCTTAAATCAACAATCTCGCAGGATTAGCTACGACAGTACCATACATAAGGACATTTCGCTGAGTTTTAGGGGATTTTTTGTATAAACAATTTGGGAATGCAAAACGCAACATTTTCATTTTTTACCAAAAACAAAATATAAATGTGAATTCTAATTTGTCCTCCTTTAGGGTGCAGCTAAAACAGTATGTGCGGATAAATCATCGGTTAGTTCTGATTCCACATTATATGTTCTGCTATTTGCAAGAAAAACAAAACTACAGAAGTGAATTAATTATGGACGGTAAAATCGTAACTACATTGTAGCCATTTCTTGGACCTTTTCCACATTGACCTGGTGATACGCCTGGTGAGCATAGACGTCCGGGCGCTGCATTTATATTATTGGCTAATATTGGAACCCTTCGAATAAGGAGCGAACCAATTCAATCTAATCTGGGCATCGTTAGGAAACAAAACTGCCGATCAACGACTGTTATCTAACCAAGGTGCAAGACGAACATTAACCATGCGGAGGAAAGCTTCTTGGAACCAGAAAATGCATCAAATTCGGAACACACCAGAACCCGTAGTCGGATAATTACATGTAGTTACCTCCAGCTCGCACCTGATTAAAGCAAGTGCTCACAATTAACCGTAACACTAATTATTTATTTGTGTATCGTCGACACAGACTACTTAAGAAACATTCCACCTCCAATCCACGAAATTGTTCCAGATTGTACTGATAAATAGTTCCAGTAACGATCATTGCTAGCGCCTGCATGATTAGATTGAGCACTTGATGTACCGTGTAATAAAGCTTATTCATTAGTAATTGAAGGGTGCTAATTCATTACGTAATAAGTGCCAAAAAAATGAACATTTTAAGAGAGGGAAAACTGAATATTTCCGTTAAAAATGTAGATAGATTTGATTTCGCTTTAACGACTAATTTCAGACTGACGCTTTAGAGAAATGAGAACTTAGGAAAACAATTGTTTTTCACGAAATTTTTCCGTAACGTCGTAGGCTATGTACCACGGATATTTCACCCAAATTAACGTTCAAAACACCCTCTTCTCTATTGGCAAGTAGGGCACCAGGGCATTGATGTCATTCATTTCTTCATTTTGACGCCCAGGTTTTTAAAATTCGCTTCTGAAACATGCTTTTTTTCGGAAAACAAACGTGGTTACATGGAGCCAAAGTTCTATAACCTGCTAATTGCTCTGGCTCACTGGCTTGGCACACCGCACACCTAACATTCCTCGCAGAGAGACTCCATGTGGTGCCGCCAACTAGAGCTATGAAGGCCCCTCGATTACTCTAGCGCTACAAATACACCTATTGTGTTTTACGACAATAGACAAAAGCCAGCTTTCTTACTACTGTACGCTATTCTTCATCCTGCCTCAACAGTCAAGCCTTCAAAAAGCTAAAGAAAGAACCTTTCCAGCCGCTAACCAATGGCAGCGCTCCGCCTTAACCCGGTTAGACGTTGCCAAGGGAGCGCCATAATACCTTCTTCCCTGGGAATGCCAATATTGTATGCAGAATGTTTGCAATATACGAATAATTTAACATCACCCACCAATAAAAATTCCTCACTTTCTCCACGCAAAAAAATTTGACATAAATGGGTAAAATACGCGCGAGTGGTACGTGAAGAAAAAAATCCATTTATCCTCATTCGAGCCGTATTTAAATTTGAAAATTGAAGGAGCATCCAGCGCTAAAAGATGCTTTGAAATCCTCGGGGGAGGCGAAGCGAGAGCGCCGTAACTCCGCATAATGGAGAAATAAATGGAAATGAGCAGCCCTTAACGTGGTTTCATCCAATTTTCTCCATAGCTTAATACCGTAATTGGAATTCAATAGCATTAGCGCCGTTAAACGGGGGCAAGTCGCATGATGCCGATAAAACGCCATCTTGTTTCCGGTGCTCTCCTTGTCAGACGGAAATTGTCGATAGGTATCGAAACAACCTTTGGGCTGGCATTTTTTCACCCCATAAAATCCGTTTAATGAATATTCATTCGATGCGAAGCAAAAATATTAAAAGCCCATTGTTCTACGCTATAATTAAAATGAGACTTAAGCTGCTGCTTGATGGAAGCTTTTAACAAAGGACGGAGAATCCAGAATTGACGAGATTTTTTTCCTCCAAAGAACGGGAATTTTAATAGAACCAAAAAAAATACATTAAAATTTGACAAAAGCTTCAGTGTGGTGAATCTAGTTTGCAGTAGCTGAAGATGAATGCAGGAAGTGCTTATCATCATTTGCTCGCAATGGCGCCATCTGCTCGAAGTGCCTTGCAACCACTAATTAGAATATGCTTATATACTTATTAGCCGAGTGATGCGTTTAGGTCAAAACGTTGGAAAACTTTTCCCAGCATGTGAAGTGGGGGAAGCGAAGTAAACAATCGTAAATGGGATTAAAATCCTAGTAACAAATTAAATACATTTGGAATGAGCGCTATATTGTAGTTAATGAAACTAAGTTAGAATAATACATGGTGATGTAATACAGTCAACTGTCAAATAAAACGTTTATCTTAACGTTTTAGGTAAAACTTTTGGTTAGTTATTACCTTGACCTAATTATTTTTTTCATATACATTATTTATATAATGTCGAGAGTTTAACTGATTTCTGGTAATTAGTTGTTTTGAGTGCTAATATGTAATTGTCTAATGAGACCTTTTTTTTATAAAGCTTTGTAAGAAACGTTTTGTACGTGTGACATTCCTTCCCTTACGCTGTGATCATGAGCGTTTAGTATGGGTTTGGAACATTTCAAAACAAAAAATACTATCATTTCATGTTGTAAGGTTATGAATATGCATTGATTTTGCAATTCCGATGGAAATGCCTTTGGAAAGTATCACTTAAGCGTCAGAATGCTAACTTACTGATTTTATATATCTGTGAATATATTGTTACGTCAGAGAAAAACTGATAAGACCCTTGGTAATACAACTATGCTGCATGCAATTCAGCACTACAATGCAATTCTATTTGCGAACTTTTGAGAGCGCTCTATAATCAACAAGCTTTGCTTCAATAATTACCACAAATAGATTTTCCTTATAAACACCTTAATTACTTCATGTTTATGAACGTCATTTGAATACAATTCAATGGAAGTTATTCGTTCAGTATTAACATCCGGTATAACGTCGTTTATTTTGCGTGGTTATACATTTCGCCTTGCGTTATCTCTTTAATGTTTTTAAAATTTTCAGACTGTATGATAACTTTTCATCCCTTCCATGCACTCGCTCTGTTTGCATGCTGTAATTATTTATATACTTCATTTCCCTACTGAAACAGAACACGCTCAAACGTCGCGTTAATTAGTCGTTCGTTATAGCGTTAATGGGAATTTTAACTAAACCCTGCAGGCTATTAACACGGTTCATTTTTCTGCCATTTCCATAGTTACCATTAATCACATAATGAAAACCCACGACCATGAAAAGGCGATTATAATTATCTGTGTTGGACAAGATGGGATATTTTATAAAGCCAGCATTGCAGATGCCAGTACTTTTCTGTCCACCAGATCTGGTCAAATATTCGCGCCCCAGTCGCAAGGCTGCGCCGCACTTATTGTTTAGCCATAAAGTTCAAAATCAATAGAAAGATTACATTTTAGAACATGGCAGTTACCAACGGCTCAAGCGCCTACCATTTCGCAGGACACAGCACTGATAAAGCGACGCATTACCGATATTTGCTCATCTAATTTACAGCGTCTTAATCGTCCATTAAAGAAACGGCAGTAAGATAACGGAATGCAACCTTGAGTCAAGTGTTTTAATCACCACATGAATATCCGTGAAAATAAACATATCCTGCACTAAAAGGAAAGATATGAAGGCGAGATAAATCTGGCATAAATCACACCATTTTAACTTTTTTGACATTAATTACTTGGGCCCATACTTATTTTTAAAAAATAAAATATGTCTTCGTAACACGACCTAAACAAATAACTGCCATTTACTAAGAAGTATCACTGAAAGACTCAATCACAAGCATCTTCCTGTCCTTATGTGGTTATCAAATTCTTGGACAAGAGCGCAATGTATGCGGGCTACACGCAAGACATTGGAGCATGCAGTGATTGCTTGTCATCGAGTTTTAAGGCTTTACCACAATACCAATTCGACTCCAAATTTAATAGCATTTTGTGATTCAGGATTTAAATAATATATAATAAAATAATTCATTCTGTTACGTCATAATGGGACTACATATACTCAAAAATCTTAAATTGAAAGGAAGATCTTGCCTATTGGATTGTTTGCTTAAGCCCGGCACAAAAGGATGACCATCTTACAAAACTATTGCACAATTTTGCTTCAAATAGTTATTGTAATTGATAAATTTATGTCCCGTTTATTTCTAAAAAAAAGTAAGCTTAAAAAGTTATACAAAATTTGAAAATAGGTTTTTCAAGTTATTTATTTTTTTCAATTACAAACTGGACATTCAGACCTTTGTAGACAACAATTCTTCACCGACTATAACACGTTAAATACATGTAGCTAATAAGTGGACTTGGAAAAAGGAGAAAATGTGTTGTCCTTTATAAATACGGAATTATACATGGGTACATCTCTACAAATTATGTAAAGCAGCGCCTTTAATAACAGCTTCTGCTTCAATCAGGAAAATGTAGACACCTCCTGAAGTAGATAGCATCAAATTCTTTTTCCAACAATTTAATTAAAGAGATTTATGGAAAGCATAACGAATGGCCAAATCCTTTGCGGCCCTAGCTTTAACACAAACATATTAATCAACTAAACTCCACACTACACAACAAACCCGAAGAGCGCAAGACCCTCAATAAAGGCTAACTTAACACGTTCCACTGGAACTGGTGTCGGACTCCTAATATTTCATAACCATACCACCACACTTAAGCCTCTCTCATACCTTCATGTCCACTTATTACCTTCATATATTTTACCTTTATTTACATTTGCAACTAACTTAACTAAATATATCATTTATGTTGTTATACTAGTGCCCATCATATCTGTATTTATTATTACCTATTGCATCTATTACCTAATATACTGCATGCTAGCCATAAGGGCTGAATGCCCTTCGCGTCATTCATGTATTTCTCATGTATATTCTTATTCATGTATTATCACAATTAAATATGATATCCTGGCTAACTGGATCGTGCCAATTTACAGTATTTTCAATTCACCGATCTCATGTCTGACTGACATGAGAGACCATGAATCAATCGTTATCGTCTGCACGCAGGTTAGTTTATATTCGGTTAACACAGATGGCTAGACAGCATATTTCAAATACCCTAGGGTTGCCAAAATATACTTGTATCGAGGGCACACATTTTGTTGCAGTCCAAGCCTATAGCTGCACAACTATCTGAAGCAATCTCTAAAAATGATTAAAACGTATTTTTTTGTGAATTATTTCTACAACCAATCATGTACAACCACAATCAGTAAAACATGTCAAATTGACCATTTTGCTATATACATGTAGAACACCAAATTGACCGATTGAAAACGCGTTTACTGCTAATGTTAGTTTTTTCCATATGCTGACCGCTTACCTATCGTGACTATAGCAACTCTATATGTCGACCTCTGTTAAATTATTTGTGCTTAAATACACTAAGTACGCGTAGTAAAGAAAATGCGCCTATGGGTAAATTACACTTAAAAGTACATTATGGGTAATCATATAATAAGTTGTGAATTGTTTAAACAATTTTGAAAACTGTATCTTTATAATATGTCTGGTGCTGCAATTTCAAATAAATTTCTTTATGTAAGTGATACCGAATAAAGCTTAGAGTTCAAATGTTTGAGGTTATAAGATCAATATTGATCGTGAACATTAATTTTATGCAAATTGTATACATGTATGTAAGTTTAGTATTCAAATTTGAAAGACCGCAATCTTAATATTCAGAACTTTTATTGAAAGAACGAAATCTTGATCATAATAAAATTAAATAAAGTACTTAGTAACTTTTTTAAATGTACTTTTTATGAAAGTTATGATACTGCTTTTTTGCGCAATTATTTTTTAAATTAAATTTGTTTCTATGCATTTATCACCTGATTACATTGCCCGATTTTATCTAGTACCTTGAATAATCACTATAGCAAGGTTCCACTGTAAATGTAAATGTTAAAAAAATTAACTTAACATTAATCCACATTTTGTTTTTATTTTATTTTCAAAGGGAGCACTAATTCTAACGTCATTTTTTTATTCAAAACGCCTATTGAGGATCGCTATTTACTCGTAGACTATCACTTTCAACTGATAAATATTCAAGCACCTAAACCTTGTATTAGGTAGTGTACCCGAATTGGCAAATACGGTGATCCAGATTCGAGAAGTTGTTTATCGAACGAGCTAAGCGAGGTGCTGCGCCCTCACCGCTGGCCTCTCGGCTCGCAGATGCCTGTCTCGTTTTAGAAGTTCGTGGGTGTCGAACTTTAATTTTGTTCAAAAGTAGAGCGCCCCGCGATTTCATGTAAGGTGAAATATTGCCGGTATTATTTTATTTATCGTCTAAAAGTTGTGCGCCACGGAAAGGCGGGGATAATTTCTGGCCCCCTTTTCCACGCACCCTTTCAGGCCTACTTATTATTCGAAACGACGGGTGCGTAAGTTATTTATCGCGAGTCAACTTCCCAGTCAAGAAACGGCTAGAAGAAAGAGTGCAGTCGATGGAAAAAGAGGAAATGAATTACAATGAATATACGCATAACTTGATCCCACTCGGGCTCACCTCGTAGCTTTCAGCAATTTCCACGAAATCGCCTACACCAACCGTACACTCCAGTGCGCGCGTGGATTTCTTCCATGCACATAATGCGCCCTTATAAACTTCGTTTTATATGTATGGCTATACGGCCACCGAAAGAGATCATTGGGAGAAAAACAGCGCCGCCTGGCGATCGTTGGCCCTGAAAATTGCGCTAGCTGGCTTTCGTGCATCTCGTTTCTAGGGTGTTCAGTGAGGCTTGGATGAAATTTAGATTAACTTTTGCGCCTCACTTCCAGGAAAAATGGAAGTCGGTGTATCAACAAGTGGATGGACTGACAATACCATGGCTTTAAGGTCGTTTACAAAGGACGTCCTAGAATTGGAGGGACATGGCCAGGACAAGAGGGGAGGGAGTGGGCCTAAACAAATTCGATCGATCGAACTTTGTTCGCGTTTGGAGATAGCTTTACCTCCTGAGTGCAGTGAAATCAGTCAATAGCCACCACCAATGCACTAAAAAGCATGTTAATATGACGTCATTATAGATAGTTTTTATGAATGCACTGATCCTTTTCCGTAAAGAGGTGCCACGTATTGGCCATTATTATTCAATTGAATTATCTAAGTCATCGAATGATTTAACATGTGTTAAAGATGTCGCTCACCGGCTGCAACAATGGTACATTTCAAACATTTTCACAATCTTATTAAACGAATAAAGTTGTGTAGAGATTGTACACTGCATCAATTACGAATCAAATATTTGGAAAACCCTTAGACATTCAATAAAACATGTGCTCAGCGAAAGCAAAGTATGTACAGATCAGTCATTTACTCAAAAGTTTTATATTTCGAAATGTGACACTTGCAGCCTGTGAGCGATGTATTAATTTCAAGGTCGAAAGACGAATGCTCTAAAAAGACGTCAATTTCGAAGTGTTGTTACATGTATGTGCCAATTTGATATTTAATTTAAAATGTAAATAAGACGGCAGATTTTAGGGGCATTATGACACCAATTTTTGGCCTCTTTTCTATTCAAAATGGCGTGCTTCTTGTCCAAATAATATATGTAGCTAGGAATATCGACTGTTTAAAATGTGCAGACACCCAGAGCAGAAAGTTCTCAAAAAGGGCAATTTTAGGAAAAAATGCTCGTCTTAGATTTCTAATGTTTGCACATTTGGGTAAATATTATTTAATTGTTTACTTCAGCATCCCAAAGCGATAACTTTAAACTCAGCCTATAAAGCTACCGTAACTCAATGTTTACATTATTTTTGCTCATGTATATAAATAGCATCAAAAACACAGCCTAGATTTTTTTTAAATCAGATGCTATTTCTTTTCAATCGGTACATCATATACGCATGTAATAAAACTGGGAATTCTTCATACCACATTAATTCAATTCACAACCCGATACCATTGAAGTTGGATCTACACATACGCACGACATTTTTTGGGTATTTGCTGCCTTATTGATAAGCATAATTCAAGTCAGAACGTGTAGAAACCTAATCGACATACAAGTAAGACAGGGATAAGGGGAGTTAGAGGCCTACAAAATCTAATTATGGAGGAAATTTTGAATGATTACTTTAATCTGACCTTTCAGCTTTATTTTTCCTTGCATCTTACAGTCAAACATAAAGCAGGCGTTGCTATCCTACATTCTGGTGATTACAGTTCTAATTTCAATATGGATGAATAAAATTGGTCACATTTTCCAGACCTAGAGTGCTTCCTGGCTGAGTGGGAAGCAGGAATTTATGGGGAGCTCGCAAAAGTGCAAGGGGCAAAGGTTTCCGATGCCCTGGCAGTGGCAGAACAATGGCGAAGGAGTTGCCGCTGCAGTAGGAGAAACAGATTTGCGAATTATGATTATTGCAAACAATAAAACAACTTTATGAATTCGCAGAATTGCCCGCACGGAATCCGACGAATGGGCCACTTATGGAAAAGCGAAGCCCAAATGCGAACCACATTCCGTGAAATTTGTCCGAAAGGCAGCAAAGGGACGAGTATAAATTGATTGCATCTTCTCCAGCTAAAGTGTTTAGCAAACAAAGGCCGGGACAAACTGGCCTCATTCGTTAAAACAACCAATCAGGAGGGCTTTTGTCGCCCCACCTAATGCCTCGCTTCTTGGCCCTTCCTTTGTCTTAAGCCATTCGAGCCCACGCTGATGCGTTAACAATAAAGCCAGGCTTCCACCACTCTTATCTCGTTCTTCTCCTTACGAAGTCAAGTGTCATCAGCCTTGTACACACAATACTCCACGGTGCAATGGATGGCCTTCCACTCCTCCTCCATTGATAGACGCTCGCCAATGGATTCCCGATGATTTTGGATTTTCATCCGAGGTTTTTAATCGAGGGGAATTTCGAAGGATGTCGTGTTGCCACGCTTCTAAAAGCTTTTTCCTCCACGCTATAGATCCGATAAAGATCCATTACAGATCCCTGCTAAAGGAATTAGGACATTGATGACATACTCGGTGAGGATGCACGATTTTGAAGGTGCTGCTCCATATAACGGAGTCACGATATTCTCCGCCATATAAATAAAACATGAATGCAGGTTTCAACTCAAAGCCTTTTAACTTCGATGAATAAAATGTCGAAAGCACTTCCTCGACTTTTAAAGTAATTATAAAGAAACCGTTGTTAGGGAGCCGATCGCACAGAGTGCCACGATAACTCTAATTCTGTGGGCTTGGGTTAGTTCGGTCGCACTTTCCTTTGTTCACATTTAACTTCGAACAAACATGTACAAGTGCTTTAAACTTTTATTGTGACCATAACCAAAACAAGCGAATAAACGAGCTTATCTTTGATACATTTTGATGACGGTCTCAGTGAAGTTTAGCGTTTGCTAAATAAACAACGGAATAGTAGACTGTTTTCTGAGTATTATCTCTCCAGTAAAAACAATGTGTTTTTTCAATGAAAGAAATAACTGTAAACAATCGCTGTAAAACTGAATGTTATCTTTAAACTCAGTGCCGCCAACTTTTTTACTGCCAGTTTTACTGCCTTAGTTTTATTTGTAAATTTTACTAAGAAAAATGATAAAGCTATTGATAAACTTTTGAAAATAAAAAGATATGTCAATTTTTTCACATCCAAATAATATAATTTGTCACAATCTTCATAAAAGACTAAACGTGTTTCATTTATCTGATACAAGTTTAAGAATGCGTTATACAACAAATATTATCAGACTGCTAAGCCTGAAAGCATTTGTTAAATTAAGGCAAACAGTAAAAAGTAAACAACTCGAAAAGACAGCTTTCTTCCCCATATTTCAACAGCACATGCTGTTTGTTAATTTGTCACTGGAAGATATTCGCAATACATATTGCGTTTCCTTTGCAGTACATCAATAATTCATTAAGTCTTATAGCATGTGTTGATTTCCCTTTCTTGTTCACACCTCTCTTGCTTTGCACTGTTCTCATCAACGTCTACTCAACAATTAAAGGCAGAAAAAATATATATAATTTGGCTCGCATTGGCATCGCATGGCGCGTTTCCATAACACTTAAAAATCGACCCAGCTTAACTAGGCCTATATGAAGTAGAATAATAACTTAAAAACACAAAGACGTAGAAGAATTCGGTTTAGAAAGTAGTTAATATTCCATTAATGCATAATACACCACTAAGATGCTAGCTACTTTATATCATACTAGCTATAGAATGCAAATCCTAAACATTGGACGATATATCAGGACTCCTTTACTGATAAATTTTTGAAAGTACAGGCCTAATGTTACAGAAATTGGAACAAATGTGGTGAATTGGAAAAAGCCTGCCAAATGTAGGGTATATCAAAGCCGATTTTCGATTCTCATTCACGCCTGTAAAATGCGATTATGCAGAAGAGTGCGATTGGCACGTTTCCATACATTGTGCAGTTGAAAATAGAATTTTTGGAGATTTGTTTGTCGGCAACCCAGCAGAATGGACCATCGACGCAGACAAACGATTCGCTAATGACAAATAATTTATTTCCTTTCCCTGGTCTTCTTGTAATTGAGTCTGCAGACATCTCCAAGGACAAATGTATACAGTATATTGATCGACTGCCTCTTTCGATGCAAACTATGTTTAACCCTTATTGCTCATTAGTTGTACTCCAAGAAGGCAATCGTTTTCCTGATATGCTTTATTCCGTTTTGAAGATGAATTTGTCGATATAAAAAAGCAGCACAGTACGCAATGGTAGAATAAAATTCAGCTATAGAAAGTTACGTTCAATTCAAAAGTATTAATATGATCACATCTGAGAGAAAATTGCTCAGCTTCATTTAACCCGTAAACAATGCTCATGCTTTTCCCCTTACTATAATCTGCACGCTCGAACTGACAAAGATACCGTTTGGAGGAAGGATGGGGGAAGAATATGTGGAAAAACTACAGCATACGTTTGAAATTGAATTACAATATAAGTAATGGATTCACAAGCATCAAACGAAATAATAATCTTTTTTGCACACACGAATTGTGCGATATCCATTTAAATCCATTTAAATTCCACTCAATTCAATTAAGTCGTTTTAATTACAAACAGGAAGATTGCTGTATTTACTGTATCACTTTGATGGGTTTCAAGAGAATTCATTTTTTAATTTCTACAATTGAAAAATGTACATCTAGGCATACACATCTCTGTATATATGAACTTTTCTAAGTAAGAACACGAAAAGGTTGGAATAAAAATTCTTTAAAAAAAGGAATGAATATTGGTTAGGACCGAATAATAAATTAAATCGAAAGTACTGCATATACATGTACAGAATGAGTTAAACTTTTTATGCAGCTATTAATCTGGTTGTGAACACCCTCAAACTTGCAGTATTCGTCTGCAACAAGACGTTGGAGAGTAACGTTTTTCTCGACTGTACTTGTATATTTATTTGGCTGTTATTGCTAATTTGCAAACACAGAATATAATCGCTTTGGCAATTATTTCAAGCAAAATCAGTGCCAAAAACACATCATTAAATATTAAGAGTGGACTCAACTTTGGGCAGGTAGTTTTGCTATCACGTGCGTCACCTACACCTGGATATTAAAAACAAAATTTCTTAAATGCATGCATCGATTAATGCTTTGACATAGCCTTGAATGCCTACTCAATATACATTTTTCGAGCTGTTCGCGCAATGTTTTGATAAGTTCTTAAATTGACGTCTTTATGAAG
>JAQIXS010002218.1:0-24045 GCA_034700785.1 Rossiulus vilnensis
CGGGACTTGATTAAAAGTTCGAGTTAGCGGATTATTCGACTTATAGGAAGTCGAGTTATCGAGGTTCGACTGTATAACCTTAAATAAACAATATATGGGCTTACGTGGACATGATTAGACATAATTGTGGTCCATATATGGAGTAAGCAGGCCTGGGAATAAGACATAGCTCAGCCACCCAGGTCGCTTTAACAAATTAAGTTGATTTTCTGATCATATACTCCAAAATGCTTGGAAACTTTAGTTTTCTTTTCTTCTTTTTTTTTCGGGGGAACAAATAGCAAAACTTTCATTTTTCCTCGTTTCGCTTTTATAACTGCTCACCAGAACGTTAACGCCTGGAAGAAACCAGTTAAGAAACAACATGATTGCTGGAGACAATCCGTTCTTCCAGCGATTATGCATCGATTATCGAAGACTTCGCTTAGCTGCCTGATGATCTAATGCCATCGAAACTGCCTCCTGTTGTGAACATGGCTGAAGAGTTTATCTTTTTACATCCAGCGGAGCGTTTCGTGCGCTATGAAAACCGAGGTGCTCAACTTCAGACGTCCTAATTGGCGTTGCGTGAACCCCGGTGCTCCTTCGGCCCAGACTAATGGCCGTCGATAAAAGTCTGGCGCGATTCGGACGGAAAAAACGAAATCGGGGTTCGCCCACCTGACCGTCCCAGCACGCGTTCTGATCATGACCACATCCAGAACGGCAACGTCCGAACGTTCACCCAAGCGTGGCGAATGAGCGAAACTTTATTTCGGGTTCTCACAGAACCTGGGAAAGTCAGGGGATTTTTCTAACTGACTGGAAAACCTGGGAAGTCAGGGGAATTTTGAATTTTTTTTAACGAGTCAGGGGATTTCCTTCGAGTCCATCGATAAATAAATTCCCAGAACGTTTCTCGAGCAAACTACAGCACAACTTATAATTTGTAATTAATATTTCAAGCTATTTTGCCTACAGTTTTTCTTTAATTATTAATCATATATAGTATTAGTATAGTATAAACACCTTTTTACAGAAATATATTTCAAAATGCATGATTTGTAATCTTTTTTTTTAAAAAAAAATTGCTAACAATTACTATTAATTCTTAATGTTTCTAAGAAGATTTTGTGCCGAAATATGGTATTTAAGTCCTTGAAATCTTCTACATGTATATGCCAACTATATTTAACCTTTTTCACCTACAATCACCTTGTATTTTTCTTTTCTCTCTTCTATGTATACTTTTACTTTCAAAAAAATATTGGTCAAAATCCATAATTCCAAATGAAGTTTTAGCCTGAGGCATTCCATTAATTATCAGAAACACTGAAAAACGTTTTATTTTAATCTGCGTGTGATTGAACATTTCTTCATTTCCACAGACAGGTAATTTTAACTTTTTGCTCTATGTGGAAACCTTAACAGGTCAGGGGAAAATGAAATTTTGAACTTGAAGAAAGTAAGAGCGGATGCTTTCGGTCGGGTGTTTCTCCACACTCCCAATTAAATAAGAATTCGTATGCTTTCCCTGGCTGGTGCAGGCCCCCATTAGCATAAACACAGCGATATAAAACTGGACTGGAGATTGGTTCTGGACGCATATCTGATCCCGCACGCCTGAACTGGATTTCGCATCTTTTAATTTTTCATGGCCCGAAAATGATAGGTTGCTGCGCTCTTCGCAGGGGCTGACTTGATACCCACTAAAAAGGTTAAAACGAGCGCCGGAGTAAAAAAACACACCTGAGATTTTCACCTCGAGGTCAACGTCCTGTTCCCACACACACCCGCATTCGCCACCTCTGCTCTGGCTCCAACTGCGCCGAGGTTTGCGTTGGGGTAGGCGAATCGAGCCCCCACTCACCACCGTCTTTTATGGCAACTGCGGAGAAATTACCATACTTTTCCCATTACCATCAGTGGTGATATGCTCGCTGCGATGGTACCGAATAGCGCCCATGCCATGCAGTGCAACATTCAAGAGAAATGTCTGCAGGTTGGTTGCTGTGCAGCGCCATCTGTGGCTCTATGAGACTACTTGTGTGCTTCAAACACATTCCAGATGAGTTTACCAAGTGATACATCCTATTAATTTGGATCAAGTGGCAACAGTTTAATATTGCCATACATGGGGTTACATGTGCCATAACTGACATGGTCCAAACATGACCATATACTGATATCGCCATAAATGGCAAGTTTATATAAAGCCATATATGGGAAATATTCAATATATGCCAATAAAACCAAAATCTGAATTCCAGATGACTCGGTAGAGATAAATCCAATCAATACTAATCAATTGTGGCAACAGTTTAATATTGCCATATAGGCCTATGGGGTTACATGTGCCGTAACTGACATGGACCAAATATGGTCAAATACTGACATTGTCATATATGACAAGTTCATATATGGGAAGTATTCAGTATATGCCATATATAAGTCAATAGAAATAAAATCTGAACTTCATATGACTTGGTAGAGATAAATCCAAGCGATTTGAAGCAAGTGGCCACAGTTTAATATTGCCATACATGGGGTTACATGCGCCATAACTGACCATATACTGGCATTGCCACAAATGGCAAGGCCATATAAAGCCATATATAGGAAATATTCAATATACCAATAGAACTGAATCTGAATTGAAACGTTTAATACTAGAAGCTAAGAGCTGAAGGTATTAAAGAATGTATTTCGATCAGCCAGTAAATATCCAATTTAAAATCGGAATAGTCGTTTGGCAAAATCTGTCTAAAGTTCCTTATCAGTTTTTCAGGTGAAAAACCTTAACATTAAACTATTTGCATTTTGTGGGACATGTGATGGCTTTTCATTATTGCACATTTCATAGCTCAGCCGCAGCGCCACCTGTTCCAAATTCTAACCGAAGTTTCTCCCTGTCAGTTTGCGAGCACCCGTGCGGAACGAGTTATGCGGAGGAATTATTAGTGTCCGACAAAAAAAAGTTTTAAAAAAACCCACTCGGGTTCCAAACACAATAATTTTTCATTATTTATTATCTTCAGAATATATTCTCACCATAATAAAATTTGAGTAAAACGAAAAAAGAAAGAAAAAAATGCTCACAACCGGCCAGCACACGATCAACATTTTATAATTAGATAATCAGAGCTGACAATGACTAGACACAACTCTTCCTTAACGGAAATGCAGGTTAAGCCCTTGGGTGCCCACTTGCTTTTGTGTGACCAGGTCGCCCCCGGGGTCCGCATCGCAGGCCAAAAATGAGCTGGCCATGACTTGACCTTTTGCTGGCAAGTCAGGATAGGAGGTGAACAAAAATGGAGATCAGGAAATGACGCTGGACGAGTTTTCCAGGCTCCGATCTGAATTACATGTCCATACAAGCCTAACCCTCGCCACACTCCAGCTGTAACCTGTTTGGGGTTACCTGAACTTTTAAGAGCTCAAAAAGCCAAGCATGCTTGTTATTTCAAGTTGTGCTGCTGTTTAACAGCGCCATCTGTGATGCACTCTGTAAGTGCTTCACAAAATGGGGCTCAGAGATCTGCGATTGATGGATTCTCAAAATTCCTCAAAAGGGTCTATCCTGAGATGGTTTTATCCTGTCATCATAACTAAAATGCAAGGTGACAGCATTGCTAGCAGAATTTGATACCAAAGATGGCGTCCCTAACCTGGGACAAGTTAAATATGACCATGTAGGGGGCTATATATGCTATAATTAACCATGTATGAGCCATATACAGCGTTACCACACAGTACGTGTATATTGACATCGCCACACATAGTAACTTTAAATAAAACCATGTACATGTATGGCTTCATCGTTGGCTATATATGGAAAAAAACTTTTATATGGAAATGTTATTAAATTTGTAAATTTAGAGCGGAACACAAGGCGGTATTAAAAGAGTAACTGAACAAGAATTTTTTGCCTGGGGGTAATGTTTTTTAAAATATTTTTATTGATATTGTAAAATTGTTAATTTCGAATGTAACCTGTTGTGATGTTTTTAAATTATACATTTCTTAAAATTTCCTTCACAAATACACTGTAACAACGTTGTATTGAAAATGTAACCCAGCACGGACTCACAGAAGTGTACACGGTCGCCATATAGGTCATTTGTAACACATTTCTGGTCTAACCATAGAATAAGTCATATATGGCCATGTCTGGCCCATATTTATTTTTCCATCCGGGAAGGCAGCATCCATTATTCTTTTAATCGACAGCCTGAAGTGAATTTCAAGCAGCAGTTCTTTGTTACAATAAACTATATCTGAAGTGCTAATTCTTACTTCACTTTCTCTCCGCAGGGCGATCCCAACGAGGCGGACAACCCCAACTCCGGCATTTCCGCCTTCCGGTTCATGCTGGAGGCCAACAAGGGCCGGACGATGCTGGAGTTCCAGGAGCTGATGACCGTGTTCCAGCTGCTGCACTGGAACGGCAGCCTGAAGGCCATGCGGGAGCGCCAGTGTTCCAGACAGGAAGTGGTGGCCCACTACTCGCACCGCGCCCTGGACGATGACATGAGGTCGCAGATGGCGCTGGACTGGATCGCGCGGGAGCAGGAGAACGCCAATGTCATCTCCAGAGAGCTGACCATGGCCGAGAGGGAGCTGGAAGCCGCGAGGATGGCCGGTCGGGAACTGCGGTTCCCCAAGGAGAAAAAGGACATTCTGATGCTCGCCTTCAGCCAGCTGAACATGGGCGACAATCGGAGTTGAAGTGCCCAGGTCTGACATCCGGCTGACACTCTGTACATAGTCGTGTAAATAGCAGTCTTCTCATCCCTTTTGCAACTGGAGATTTCCAGCATTCCCCTCTTCGTTGGGCTGGTGGCAAGAGGCCCTAACGCCGAAATCTTCCAAGTTTCTGCAGCCTTCGAGGTTGGACAAACCTTACAAAGGACAAAGCCTTAATTGCTCGAATTGCAGTACCCGCATCAAGCGTTTGTGTTCTGAAAATGAAGGGCGCCAAACCGCAACGTCGTATGTGCCCGACTCCCCAGAATACGTTTTTTCAACTTGATGCAATGCTGGTGGTACCAGCATTTGCGACGTGCGCGGTACAAAACGGTATACCGTTTTGTGGTGCACGAGTTGTGCAAAGTGCTGCGGCACTTAGGACGTTTTTGACAAAAATGTCGAATAAAACAGTTAGCTAAGTGCTCGTCTCCGTTTCTGAAATTAAACGTCAATGGTGTGGAGCGTCTGAACGAAATCAAATTGGTGCTATCCATATTTTTCACAAAACCATTCAGTTTAATAACGCACGCGATTTTTGGGCACTTGCTACGTTATGGTTTGGCACCCGTCAAATAGCACGACCAAGACAGGCCCTGCGGGCGCACCATCCCAAGATCTGCAGCCGGGCATCACGGTTTTGACAGCACGGTCCTCTACACGCAACATGCCATGCAACCATTCCAAACAAACGCCAGTTCCACAGTGGGTCTCGAAGCTAGAGGCATGGAAACTTTACAGCAGTCCACCAACTTCGCCAAACGACACCAGGAAGCAATTCGAACTTCAGCTCGTGGACTCTTGTGGGCATGCTGAACATTTAGGGCAATGAAATCAAATCCACCACATGCATCTCCGGAACTGAACGTTTCTTGGACAGCCCAGCCTCCTCCTGAATCAGCTGTTCTACAGAGTTAGTCTTCACGCTTTGGATTTCTACAGAATTTTGCAGCAAAGAGATGGATTCATCGACACAGCCGTTGCCATTCGTGACAGGTTCATTGCACTAACTTCCTCTTGCGCGCACCGGTGTAACAAACAAGATCGCCCAACGAAACAGACTGATGACCATGGCTCTTGTTGTCACTTGGACTCTGCCACACTTGTAGTTCGATACACCACTCACTTGATGCAACGTTGACTTCATTTGCGCTTTACCTTTTATTATAACGGACTGAAAGGACATCAACTTTGACAGGTGATTGACAGGTGAAAACATGTCAGTTTTTTTCCAAAATTAATTTGCAACCTTCCATCAGTATCACCGAACGAGTGCATGGCATGTTCTTAAGCAGATGTAATGATGTATTATTCAGTTTAACCCCAGTTCTTTAATGTCCAACCTGTCGTGTCGCCACCTGTTTTCCAACCCTTTCCATGAAATTTATGCGTGTTGAAATTAATTCTTACTGTGATATGTATAGCTATTAAAACATGTAGGCCAATTCCGTCTGCAAGAGCTCCTCCCTTTTATCTACAGGAACCGTTGTAACATTGCTCCTTGCTGTCTGTCATATTTTGTGTTGAAAGGGAACATGACTCCATTACTGCCTTTGTTTTGTCACTATCTAATACAACAGACTTTCGCTACATGACCACTTTGTAAGCCATCTAATACTGTGTCACTTATCGTGCAGAATTGTGCCTGGGGTTGTAATCTTAAATATGAATAAAAACGCTTCTCTAACTGCTGCTTTGTGTGAATTTGAAACCTGCTCATGTGGATGGCCCGTGTTAAAATTCACCGTAAAAGTGAATTTCTAACAGCTTGAAAATTCCTTTCATTCGCAAAAGTAGGTAAAATGGAGAATGTTTTCCTGAAATTGATTGGCATTTATCAAATGATCTTGGTTAATTATTACAATCTCGTTTTGGAAGGCCTGTGGCGGACATATATGAGCGGATAAAGCCACTGGAATAAGGTTTGAGGTTTTAAAGAAACACAAGTATCCCTGGCATAACGCGAATCGGCTCTGGATAAATATCAAGATAATCAAGATAAATACAGTTCAAGTTTCATTTTAAACAAAATCGAAGTCAGATTTTTGAGCTCACAGAACCTTGCAAATTTAGAAAAAAACGTACGTTTATCACGACTGCCCGATGGCAGCTCGAGTTTTATTCACTTTATGACCGTTTACGATTTTCAAAACAAATCAGGTTCGATTTAATTTTGGACAAAATCTTATCATTTTATTTCAGCGTTGTCACGATTTCATTTTAAACAAACTCTTATTATTTTATTTCTGCGAAATAATGTTTTTTAAAATCACACCACTTTTCAAATTTAGAAAAAATATACGTTTATCACGAATGATAGAACAACTCAAGCTTTTATTCTCTTTATGATCGTATTCAATTTTCAAAATATGTATCACTTCCATTTTTTTTAGTGGTATATTAGTTGTATTTCAGCACTGAAACGTTTTTTTGAATTTCCAGAACCCTGCAAATTTAGAAAAAAAACGTACGTTTATCACGAATGACAGAGGACAACTTAAGGTTTTATTCCCTCTATGACCTTAAACGATTTTCAAACCAAATAACAGTTTCAATTTTATTTCTGCAAAGTAAAGTTTTTTGTTTTTTTAAAATGCACATCACTTTTCAAATTTGGAAAAAAAAACGTACATTTATCACGAGTGACCGAAGCCAACTCGAGTTTAATTCACTTTATGATCGTATATGCAATTCTCAAAACTCCCCAGGTAGCGAAAATCGTTCAGATGACATCTTTTATTTCGGTACAGAAGTATTGATATTTAAATATCAATTTCAATTTTGTTTTGGAGGCATTTAAAAATGGCGGGCTTACGCCAACTAACTCGCGTTCCGGTCGCTAGGGGTCTTCAGTGTCGCATTTGCAACTTGCTTAGCAAACGTTTTGCAAGTTCAACAGTCTTTTATCTACAACAGCGCCTCTGGTGAGCCTGTTGGTGACTACAGAGGTCGTTTTCAGCAGATTGAATACCTGAGAGGCGGAGTACCTCCTTCCTCCAGCTATCAGCTTGAGTTTGCCAAAGAAACGAGCACCGAGGCCATTTGGTTAGTATTTAGTTTCTTTTGTTTATAATATAGCTTTAAGGATATTATTACCGTGGAAATATGGCGCACGCCCTGTCTGATTGGTTATTCTTTGCTCAGGACCATCTTTATCATCTCAGTCCATAACTTTTGCATTTCGATGTGTCAAATTGTCACTGTCATAGAGGATGTCCCCCAACTGCCCCTCCCTTATCAAAGTACACAAAGTTCGAGTACATGCGAACGATTACAGTAGTTTCACTCTTACTTTCAATTTTATTGCTAACTCCCAAGTTAATTGGCTAGATCCGAAAAACGTCTAGGACGTCGCAATGCAGAAATTGACTGATGCAGTACATAAACCCAGTCCCAATCATACCTTGAGTCCAGGACCTAACCTGTGTTTTGAGAAGCCAATCGACAGAACAAGCTATGAAATATACTCAAATTATTGCTTGCGTCCATCCGGACATGCCCATATATGGGCAGCAATTTTTCGCTTGCCCTACTTTTAAGTCTTGCCTGCATGTATCTGGGTAAATAAGGTTATGTCACTCCTGATGAATGAGCATGGCGGATAAACCCCGCAGAGGACAAGCCCTGCATGCTTATGGGATCACAGATGAGTTTCTTAAAAACTTTTCTTGTCACTGAGAATCGTATGAATTGCATTTTCAAAATCTGCAATTTAAATTGCAAGACATGGGTCTGTTATTTCCATCATTGCAAAGTTTTGGAAAACGCAATATGCTGAATCAGCCTAGCTGGTTCCACTAGTAGCAATCGTGGCCCATAAAGAGAGACTAAGCCTTGATATTTGTAGTTAAATTTCAAAAGGTTTTCAGAAGATAAATCGAAGCATTGATGGGGCTGACATAATATAACCTAACATAACCAATTTTAATGGTCCAAAATGGTATATGCTGGGCGTATTTGTTCGTAATTTTTGGATGGTTGCGTACCATAAAGCAGACGCCATGGCTAAATTTACTGGCAAGCATACATGACTCATTCATTGTTCCAAGCTTTCAAGATTGCTGTCTTCTGAAATATTTACAAACAAGGGCAGTTCTTGGAAGGCTGTCAAATTCCAGCGTCTCAGGGGAGTTAGCGACCCCACAGATCGGCAATGAGCTCATATTCGGAGAATGCCAATGCTTGTGCATCTTCCATTGCTCGGCTAACTTTAGCAACCGGTCTGCTGTTTTCTCATTAATCTACGACATTTTGGATGTTTGGAACCTACCCCGATGCCATCCCGAGAGCAGTTTCATATTTGAACTAGTCCAGTGTTTGCTCATCTTCAATTCCCTTGTGGTAGAAAGAAAGCATTGTGTGGTCTTCGAATTGCATTGCTGAATTTAAACGTATTGTCTTTCAGATCCCAAACCCGTAGTTTTCTCCATCCACAATGTCCAGCCGAAAAACAAAAGGCCGTGCTACGACGAAGAAACGCGCCCAGCGTGCCACGTCCAATGTCTTCAACATGTTCGACCAAGCCCAGATCCAAGAGTTCAAGGAGGCGTTCAACATGATTGACCAGAACAGAGATGGCTTCATAGACAAGGAGGACCTGCATGACATGCTGGCTTCCTTAGGTGAAAAACTGCTCCTTACAACCGCCATCAAGGGTTAAAGGTGATTTATGATTTTCAAATTCCTTCCGCGGCTTTGCAGGGAAAGATCCAACGGATCCTTACCTCGATGGCATGATGAACGAAGCTCCAGGTCCCATCAATTTCACCATGTTTTTGACGCTGTTTGGCGAACGCTTGCAAGGCACCGACCCAGAGGATGTCATCAAGAATGCCTTTGGTTGCTTCGACGAAGACAACACTGGCTATCTTAACGAGGAGCGGTTAAGGGAGCTTCTGACCAGCATGGGAGATCGCTTCCACGATGATGATGTAAGTACATGTATTTTGATTTTTAAGAATTTCTTCTGGGCAGTGCGTAACATTTTCACATCCACCCAAACGTGTTTGTTGCTGTAAGTTCTTAATAGCAGCAGTTAACAGGCTACAACTTCAATTCTTGATAAAATCCACAGCATTTAATTCGCACATAAAGTTCAGTTATCCTTATATAAAATCATCCATGCTGCATTGCCTTATATGCTAAAAATTTAATGTATGGATCTAAAAATCGAGCTCTGCAGATGCATAGTGACATTTTTCTGTTTTTTTTTAATCAAGACGCATGTGTAAGACATTTAGCTATTTCGATACTCTTGAATTGGATATCTGCAAGCAGCAGTAAAGATTATCTAACTTAACAGCTTGAGAAGATGAACGCTCCCTCAGGACATAACAATTTCAAAAATGATATTGGCATTAAGCGAGGTAACATCAAAGGTTCATTTGCATTTTTAGGTTGATGAGATGTACCGGGAAGCGCCCATTAAAGGCGGAATGTTTGACTACATAGAATTCACGCGCATCTTGAAGCATGGGGCCAAGGAAAAGGATGACACTGACCATTAAATTCTGTTGCCACCTAAGCGAGCTTCTGAAAGGCGACGGCCACATATTCCATGAATGTCTTTTGTATTTTTGAAATAAGGTTTCACATAATTTCAGCAGTTTTAACAATATGTAAAAATAAACACGTGATGTACTGGAAAACAAAAAACTGAATAAAAATTTACTGGGCTAATTTTGTCAAGTGTGAATCGAAAAGATTATTACCTTCCTTAACAGCAAAGGCTTAATTAGACAATGAGATCCGGAAACTGCCCATGCAGAGACCAGTTGTGACACGTTTGACGAGTTAGTGCTTCTTTATTGGACGCGGAAAAAAATTAAGAGCATAATTCGTGCAGAAATTACAGTTTTCGTGCATGCAGGCCTTTAGGAAATTCAAGTGCCGCAACTTTGCACCAAAACAGAATGGAATAAATCAGGCCCACTAAAAAGCATTCCCACAATGCAAGTAAATTACTTACACATTTTATACTTATTATAATTGCCACAATGTGAAATTGGTCGTTTACTAGGGTTTGGCTTATAATTTCAAAATATTCCGTATATTGACAACAAATTTAAGAAATTTTAAAAAAATAGACAACTCGAAATGCCAACTAGCCCGTTGTGGGCTGTAACATATCGATACGCTATGCTAGTTTGCATTGCGGGTTGCCCAACGTTTTTGTTTTTTAATTTCTTATATTTGTTGATGTTTTTAAATTTCTTAAATTTTATATCCATAAACAGGCCATTTAGAAATTATTAACCAAAGCTGTAACCCCAGTGGACAACAAATTCTACATATGGGAAAATTAATTTAACAGCACATGTACTTGAAATAAAAATTCGCAAGTAATACATGTATTTATATTCAAATTTCAAAGACGGGTTTTTTCACTCGTGTACTATTGGTCTGTGGGGAAACCTTACTGGTCAGTTAAACTGAATTGCAGTTAATTAAAAGTATGTATTTCCTCCTACATTTTGCCACCCTGTAGTCGCCGTATTTGAGGAGCGACCCTCGCCCTGTGAGCTGCGTGCGCGCTCCTGCTCCCATCATGCATCGCGAATTCGAGAATGTTTTGTCAGTTGCGGTCGTGATTCGGATCGAGGAGGATGTTCCTCGAACGGCCTTAGCAGCTTAGCTTCGGATTTAGTGCTTCTCGTAGTTTGCACTCGCTCCAGCTTCTTCCCGCGGCGGATTTTGTGTTCGCGTTCACCAACTGCTTCCCGATGATGCCTTCGTTCCGCAAGAAGGTGGCGGGCTTCATCCGGCAGCTATCAAACCCGGGGACGTGCATTACGGAATCCGAGGAATTCATCAAATCCCCGACGGCTACCGGCTCGTTCATCCAGCAGTACTTGCATGGGTGAGTTGCTCTTGGTTTTCGCCTCCGATTCGGAGTTGGCCGATGCTGGGAGGCCGATCAGATGGCCTCCGGTTCGGTTTGCGGAGTGAAGCGATTAGCCGCTTGATCGTCCGCCACAGCCCGACGACCGCAGTTTCCTCCCAAGCGTGGCGCGCGCGCGGGGAAAGCAAATAAAAACCTGGAAATTTTCATTAAAATCGATTTGATGCTTCAGTGGCTCCTAATGAGCGTCTGGAGTCGGAGAAATGACCGCTCGAACGGAACGCTGGGATGCTGATGCGCCTGCAAATAGCATGCCAAAATATTTTGAAAGTTGCCAAACCATAAGATCGTAAGTGCCACCCCTCTCCCCCATTCATCCCCCACAAAAAAAACGCGTTGTCCACTTGCTGTAGTGGTGAGAAAGCAATTGGAACGCCCCTAGTGAAAATTGCAATAAGGGTAACATTCATTTGTAGCAGTCAATACCAGAACCTGGATTGGATGGAAATGGCAGACAAATAATTGAACATTAAAAACTGCAGACCTCGTTGTCAGTATCACTACGTGTAATCATGTAACCAAAACGTTACCAGGGACACTAATTACCAGCGTTTAAACTGTAGACAAATAACCGTATAGCGAACCTTACACGATCTTTTGTAATGACAACAACATTACTACTGACATTACCAGCAAGTAATTGTTTTCTGAATATTTAATTTGCATCTAAATTTGAAAACTCGAACTTATAGCCATCACATAAAAACAGATTTGCAGATATTGTCAGTTGAAAAATGCAGGGATTTGGAGAAAAAAGAAAAGAACATTTATTTGCACTGTTGTTAATATTTTATTACGACACGGCTTCTGCTTTGCAGGGTGTGCCAAAAGCCAATCCCATTGAAAATCTATTAATTTTTTTATAGGCCTACATTATTGCTCGGCATTTATAAATGGCCTATAAATCAGCTGTGCGTTCCGTTCTAATGGGAACACCAGTATTCAATTGTTCGTGCTAACTGACACAAAACAGTAGCGGATCTAAAGGAGGCAGGGAAACTTTGGTAAATTATTAAGATAAAAATGCACTTGACTGAAGTATGCTAATAATAGTAAAATTTTCCTAGAAAGTTCTTTGAAGAAAATGGCAGGCAATTTGAACACAAAGGATTTCCCTTTTAATCCTTCTTAAGCTTTTTCTTTTTAATCCCTTTCAAGCATTCTTACTGTCTTTCTCAAATTTTAGCTGCATGGAAAAGGTAGGAAATCGTGGAATTTGCGATGTGGAATACCATTGCTAGTTACCTGTATTAATTAACAACTAAGTCAGGACATGGCACTGTCAGTTCTGCACAAATATAAATGGGAAATTCCCTCTTTTGACATCATAAAGCATTTCTCGCCTTTGCGTGTGTCATATTTCTGCATTTTCTATATTCGGGGAATGTTACGTTTCAGTAGGCCTACACGTTTATTGCACAAATTCAAAAATCATAGCCAGCTGTTTAAAAATACTTATATGCAAAGGTAGGTTCTTTTCACTCATAATTACCCGATAAAGAACCTTATGGATTAGGGGAAAATAAAATTGAAAACCTGGGAAAGTCAGGGAATTTTAATTTCATGCGATGAATGTAATATGCATCTAAGACTGTAAAAATAGTAAAATGTTGAAGTTTTTATTTTTTATGAAACCGAAAATCCGCTCGTATTTGTGTCGAAGTTCCCACCTCACGTTGTCACCAACAAGCAGAAATTGGGGACACGACAAATTTTGGCATATATATATAAAATGATACTTGCATGAGTATGGCCGGCTGTGGGCCAGATTGGACGCAACTTTATGTAAAATTGCGAAAATGGACGTGTTTTTTTTATAAGCCATGCGAGGTTGAATCACCTTTCAGGGGCAATAGCAAGTTTGGGTGTAGACGCCTGCGGTTTTTATTGGAGACACGGAGTGGGCTTTATTTCGTGCGGCGTCACCTGGCGATGAAATGCCATCGTAAAACCTGATTGTTTCGGGGTTGTTGTTGTTTTTTCCGGATTTTGCCTTTCGCTTTACTTGGCTTTTTATCTGATGGGTGAGACCCAGCTCCGCGCGTTCCCGCAATTAAAGCCTTTCCCTTTTAATGCCGAAGTCATTACCCGCTGCCCTGCTAATTAAATTGTCGTTGCTTTTAATTGTTGCTCTTTGCCTGCGTTAACCGTCCTTATTGCCCAATCGTCAAGGACTGGCACGGTCGTGTCACTTTTATGAAACCAAGAACTTAGAAAAAATTTCGTATTTACCATTTATTTTTCATCAGTTGGCATTAGTGAAATCCACATAACCGTATATCAGGAATCTTTCTAATACCTGGATAACATGGAAAAAGTTAGAAATTGCAATTGCTTTACCTCTTTACGGTGTCTACTGGCATACTTATGGTGCATGTTTTTTTTAAAACTATTTGTAGGGATTTTCCTAGTGACTCTGACTCACTGTAAATAAACCCAACCACGTTTAGATGAAGACTCAAAAATGTCAACTCTTAAAATCCTCAGTTCTGATCAGCTCCTAGTGCCACCTCTGTTTAGTTTGAGACAGCTGTTGGACAGGCGAAATTTTAAGTAATTTGTTAATTTTGGAAGTAATGTTTTTCAGACAGACAATGAAAATGCGTTGTAGATCTCTAGTCATGTTCTTCAGTCATTACTAATTGGTGCTGGAGGATTTTCGAAGCTGATAGTATTAAGTGCTCAATTAATTGTTGGTGTAAAAAGGGCCAGCTGGTCAGTGTTAAAAGCTCGCAACACTTGAAGTGTTTTTAGTAGTTTATGTGTGGTTTAGAAGGTCAGCTTTAATTAACGTCTTATGAATAGGGTTGGAAAAGATGTCAAGAACACTTTCTTTTCTCGGACTTATTGGCTAATTAACGGACCTGTGGGCGACGGTGATTGGTTATCATCGCGTGGCATCTCTGTAACTACATCTTGAGTCATTAATAATGCATGACCAAGATCAAAGTCGCCCACATCTTGGAAGACTGGGCTTTCACGACGACTTCTTGTTAATGCAATTGTTTCTAAATGACTTACTTAACAATTATCACGGAAATTGTGCCCGTTTGTCACCATACTCGTGTGAAAATATCGATTTGCTAATTGTAATCGTCTTGCAACAGCGCAGTTGTCAACGAGATTTGCACGTAGGTCTAGGACAACTAATGCAAGATGCCTTAAAAGTCAGGGAAGAGAAAAATTGTCAGGGAAAATGCCGTTTTTGCTCGAAAATTAGGGAAAGTCAGGAAAAATCCTCATGAATATGTGCTGAATTTTGATCTGCACTTCAATGGAAGGTGCACTAATGGAACGGTTTTGTAAAATAAAACTGCAGTTTCCCAGAAATTGCTATAGCTGTAAACAGACTGATAGTTTTTAATAAATATCCCCTTTGTTGTTGTTGTTTTCTGCAGAATTTATTTTAGAAAAAGTCCGGGAAATTTACTTCGGTTGGTCAGGGAAAGTCAGATTTTGTACATTTTAGCACAACCTCGTAATTGTTTGTTTGCAATTTGTGCAAATTAACGATGTAATGGCTTTGTAAAGGCTTTCCATAAATATATCTATAACCAATTGGATTTTTTAAAAAACTCCTAAATAAAATTGATTTACGGAATTTCGACTATGGTTGTCGTTTTTGCCACTACAGGAAGCATACAAAATAAAGCGAAATTTAGAATACATCTGTAATTCTTGTTTCAGTAGAGAAACAGATAGTAGGCCTAAATAAAAAAATCGATTCACTTTAATATGTAAAATAAAGATAACGGACTCATCTTGATTATGGAATTTAGAACCTTCTCTAAAATATTGTATCTAAACCTGGCTAATTCGCTGGGAATTTTTTTCCAGATGGTGAAATTGCACGCTCTCTCGCTTGGATGCAAATGTTAGCGGGAATTGGACACCAGGTCATTGCCGTTCTAATTTATGGCACTTCATACGCGCATGCACAGTTCAGATCGTCTCGCCAAACTGTTTTTTTTATTTTTTTTATTTCCGTTGGTTTGATTCCGGATGGAATAAATGCGAGTCTTTGGCACTCCCACGATTTCGCGGCAATTATGGAAGGTCATTATGTAGCGTTCAGGCACTTGTTTCATTAAAACGGTCACGTGACAACCTTGTTTTAACCTCAGGGTCACATGTCACTCGTCTGCGGGTCGTTGGCTTCTCCATTTGTTTAAACTGGCTGATTTAATTAAGAGGGAACTCTTTCACTGCCATTGCGTGACGAATTTTTTAATTGAAATCCTCGGTCTTCATCCTATTATTTTATACGAGTGACTTTTATCTGTTAGTGATACTCGAAATGGCGTCTTCAATCCCGTTTGCTTAAGTGATAGTGTTATTATTCGTTTATCTCCAGCATCTCGAAATCTTTGTTCTGAGATAAAATCAACTCTCTAGTTTTATGTGTGGGGAAAATTAAAGAGCTAATTATCTTTGAACATTCGAAAAACTTATAGCACCGGTTTCATTTCAGTACAACTCACCTCAGTACCTTACTGTCAGCAAAGATATCATGGCTAACAATAACGTTCTCTTGGTTACGTTTTAAGTTATGCTGAGAAGATCATTGGTCAGTAGGTGGTTGAAGTGTGCGAAGCTAATGCATTCTGGTAGAATTTCTCACACATAATAGCTAACAAGTATTTTTCACGAGGCTATCAATTTTTCCCATCTCTCCTGAAAAGTCGATTTCTAGGCACTTACAACGTTGTGGTTTGGCACCCTTCAATTGTAAGGCCGTTGGTCGACTTGCAACGTTGTGGTTTGGCACCATTCAATTATAAGGCCGTTGGTCGAATGACCTAATAATTCAGGGATGGATTAACCAATAAGCATTACAAGCATGTTTATGCATGTTTATTATGCATGTTTTCTATAAAAAATTTAAAAAAAATTAAATTATAAGAATTTGTGGGGTAGAGGTAAAAACTAAAGCCAAGCCAAGGGTTGGGATGGGGGAAGGGATTACTGATGCTGTTTTTTCATGAGAGAAGGGGTCAGGGGGCCCATCCATTGGCAGTGCTCAGGGCCCAAGGTGCTAATCCGGCCCTGCCTAATATAGACGTTATGTTCGATGCAATTGTTACCTTCTTGAATGAATTTTGACGCACAAGGAATAGGACGGTGCACGTCAGAGACATGCCATCAGTTTTGGCATTTTTCGTTGTCGAAATGACGTCAGTTTTGACATCATTTGAACGGACCATTTGTGTGAAAAGGTTGGCTTTTGATTGACGGCTTCTTACACACGTCCGGCTTTCATATCGATAGCGCGGTCGCTTATGACAAGCTTTTTATGTCTTGAAATCTGATTCGGCCTGGGAGGTTCTGGCTTCCGCTCCGATTGGATTTCGCCATTCCTGGATTGTTTCCCACAGGATGTTGGATATCTTCGAACATTTCTCCACGCATACATCAGCGAAGTATCCCGGCTTTTTACGACTCTGCATCAGTTTGCTCTTGCGAGGGTTTGCTGGACATAATCGCAGTATTTCTCCCTTCTTCGGAAGTTTACTGCTCGGACTCGCCCCATTGGGGATGGCAATATGCGAGCCAATTTCATGTTGTTCGAAAGCATTTCCAATAAGCCTGGCAACCCCCGTCGACCGGAGGAAAGGGGGGGGGGGAAGTCCGAAAGTGCAGGTATTTTTATGGCGGTTGGTTTTGCGGGGGATAACCGCTTCCATCCCGCATTAATGGCGGCATGCTGGAAGCGGAAGTGGGCAAGGTGGAAGTGAGATGGAGCACAGATCAAATATTGTACACGCGGTAGGGCTCCTATGCTGCGCTTAAAAAAATCAATGGAAGCACCCCCTGCCACGAGCCCGAGGTTTTAGCCTTAGCGAGGGCAGCGCCATCTAATCTTTTCCCGCCTGATCGCCGTGACGGGGTTTGATGGTACTTAGGTCGATACCACCGCGGATGGGATAAAAATAAACAGAAACCTTGGGTGGCGTTAATTGCACCGGGCTGGAGAATGGGGTTGTTGGCACCCAGGGTACAGGGTGTGACCGAGCATTAATCGGGCATGTGTGGCACCGATTGAGTGCTCGGAAAATGATGTTCGATGGGGTTTTGTGGATTTAAAGAGCGCTTCTGCACATCTCAGGGCCGGTGGCACCAACAAGTTAAGCAGAACCCAAGGGAAACCTCCAGTTCACTGTGGAAAAGCATTGCGCCACAGCAGGTTTGCATTCAACCATGGGTTAGATGGGGAACCGTTAACTCGGCTTACAGTATGCGGTTTTCCCAGAATTCCTAGCTGCAACAGGTTACCTCCATGTTTACTATACCTTGGGTTAGAAATCCCTATGGTAAAATGCTGCAACAAAAACGTACTTTTAACTTGTGTTTAAAGGTAACCACAGGTTAACTAACCTTTAATTTAACCTACAGTGGTGCAACCGGCCCTAGATCCGCATTTTTCTCAATGAGAATTGCATGCTTTATAAAGCCCTACCACCTGCGAGGAATTGGTCGTCCACTAGGGTCTGTTTTGTTTTTAAACAGGGTACCCTCAAACCAGACCTGGGTAATCTGGACTTGTCAAGAAAATTGAAAAGACATTGAATAGCTGGGTACAAATTCTCCGGGTTTAAGTCAGTAGTGGAACCCTGTCAGCTCCGCTGGAATTTAAAAAAAAAATAAACTGGACTTTTTGAAATTATAAAAGTAGCCCAGACCCTAGAAGATAACCAATTCTATACGAGTGAAAATAAATTAAGCAATTGCAACAAATATTTAAAGCAAAATTATTTGTATGGTGTGCATTCTTTTGGCTCTGCCTTAACCACTGCATTGACCACTTAGTAACAGAAATGGTCCAGGGGAGTGAGGCGACATTAGAAAGTGTATTAGGACAAAAATGTCCACGTTTCGACTAGGAAATGGGCCAAGGACTGATGATGAATGTCCCTAATATGTGCTGTCCTATTTCTATGCTAAATGGCGTCAACGTCACATTCCTCATCACTTCACGTACCTAGATGCAGTTGTTTTTATTTGGTTCTGGTTTTTGGGAACTTCTCAGGTTGTTGTTGTGTTTTCAGAGCGGTTTTCGCAAGCGGAAATGCTGCAATTAGAGGTTAGAAGGGATGTTTTGCATGGTGCATTACACTGGAAATCCAATGATGTCACATCCTGTAAAGCGATTTTGCCCTCCCATAAACATCGCATACAGTGGGTTACGGCGATCGATTTCTAGCCAGGAAATAATCCAGTGATGTCATTGTGAGGGCTGATGGCATGCAGGAAATGGGGCAGGTAACGAGGCCTGTTTGGTATTTGGAATCGTAGAGCATTTTGGATGGAGAAAACCGGAAACGGCCAAATGTGCGTGATATCCGCAGAATGGCATCCGAAATGGATAATTTCGAGGAAAGGAAAGTGTAGAATTTTCCGAATAATGTATTGCGAGGACTTAGTTTTTGTTTTATTTTTCTATGTTTGCGATGCTGATTGGCCTACTACATGTACTGTGCAGACAAATGGAGTGGTGTTTTCGATGTTATCCTTTGTCATGTGCACAACACTTCATGTATCGTTGTTGCTGGTGTTTGTTGTATTTTCAAACTTACAAGTTTGACCCTTCCAATCAGTGAAATTTCACTATCATCCGCTTAGTCATTTGTGATTTTTGCTGTCTCAGCATTGAACTCTGAGTGTTTTTACCCTCAGAAACCAGTTGCAGTACATGTACTTTCCAAAGTGATTATAAGAAGTGGTATTTTAGCAATGGTTTTTTACCTTTGAATTCAGGCTTATTTGTTTATTACAACAGCAGCAGCAACAACAACAAAGGCATTAAGGGGGTATAACCCTTATTGCTGAAGATTATGATTGATATATTAAACTGGTTTATAAATAAATAATGAGTTGAAGGAATGTCAAGACTTGGAAGTTGGTTATGATTGTTTATTATCAATCGTAAAATTGTGTTACTATAGCGCGAAGTTCATTATCGAACTTGTTTATGCTGAAGCAGCTTAGCGTTAAATGACATGACAGAATTGCAAGAACAAGTTTAATATCAACAATTTACGATACTACAATTATACTACCATCAAGTAAATCCGACAACAATTTGTTAAACCAGTTGACATGATTATCCAATGTCTTGGAAAGGAGAAATTCACACAGTTAGCTCATGTGCATAAATTTTTAATCATATTTAAAAACTTTCCTTGGGTATTTATTGAAAATGTGCATTATGAGTTTGCGTACTCTTTGTCTAATACCCACGACTAGGGGAATTGATTTTTGCTTTTGCGAAAGTAAGAGAATTCTCCCTTATACACGAAGGTGCATGAGAAGTGATTCACCTGAGGGGAGATTCTCGATGGTGAGTCACAGCGAATGGTCCAGCCTTTTAATCAAGGATCGTGACGTCAAGCTCATCTTCGTTCGTTCAGATATCATGCTTGCACTGTCTGACTCATCGCAAAATCCATCACTGTCCATGGGCGAATATCCCCCTCTGATACTTACATGTAGGATTGCAAATATAATCATTTGCCTGCTGGGCCAAGATGGCGCCCACGAGGCAGGGGCGGTTTGATGGACGTCTCTTAGCAAAACACGAGAGTATTATTCAACCAGCTTGGCAAATTAAACGTATCTAGGGCTCCCCAGACCTGGACGACATGGAAAACCGGAAATGTCATGGCAATCGGAATGTGTATGCCATTCCTTGCAATCGCTTTTGTCATAATTTGGCATCATTGGTAATGAGGGTGAGGGAAAATTGCTTAAAAAAAACCCCGGAAAAGTAAGGGAAGCAGAACATTTTATTTCTTGGAGCCCTGGTGTCGGTGTTTTCCCTGTTCGCAAATCAACCCAGGGGACATGACCCGCAGCCACGCTGCTCCATTTCCGGTAACAAAGACCGAAAAGGTTCAAGACCTTTCCATGTGCCAGCAGGCGTTGCATCAATTGTTTGATTCCCGAAGTGGGTCGTGGGCTCGTGTTGCACCAGTGCTGCCAATTTTTTTTTTTGTACGGTAATCGGTTATGGCAGAGGTGGGTGGGGGGCTTGCGCTGTAGCGCACTGGTGTAATCTTTCAACTTTTGCACGAATTTGTTCTGTGTTAACCTAGTTTTCTCGCTCCGTTCAACGAGTCAAGTCAGGGGTCAGGAAAAAGGTGCTGCACCAACTGCGATCTCATTAGTACTGAAACTGAAATCACAATGCGCTGCTTAAACAGGTGTTTGTTAACTTTGTGGTAGTTTCCTGTCAAATTAACTCTCATGGCTGTGCGGGGGGTTGCCTACCAGCTTGTATTATACTGGATATTCGGTAGACTAATTAGCACCAGGACAACACAGTACCGACAGTTTGGTCACATTTACAGTTAGAACTTTGTCCGAGAGGGTCCAACCCATACGATTACTATATAATAGCGAGACATCCATTCGCTGAGAGCTGAGAGCGATGGTAGTCTTTCTCAAGAGGCTACGTTCTATTCTGCGTTCCAATTGACAAGTGCAGTGGAATTTAGCCCCTCGCTTGATTAGAATTTCCCCGTGCAATGTTAATAACTGATGGCTGCCGAATCATAACGTGATGTTCTAGCGCTTACGACGTTGTGGTTTGGCAGTGTATGTGCTGCGTTCAGGCACTGCAGGTAAACTAATATGGCTTGGATCTAATTTTTGTAATCATATCCGATGTACCACTGTACTGTCTGTGCTTGCAGCTGCTCTAGGTTATGACAATTTATGAGGGTAGCCAAAATTACATTTGTCACTGACAAGACAGCGATGATTACACGAAATAAGCTTGTTTTATCTGGCTATTACCGTAATTGAAATTAAGCGGCATGACCAATTAACCGGCACTAATGACTGGGTTTGAATTGTTTAATTTGTTGATTGCTCAGTTTGCAGGGAGGCAACTGCAATGGGTTTCTAGGAGCCTATGACCCTTCTTAATTTTGCGTTTGGTATTCTAACACCAATAGCATTACGTGTAGTCTATGTAGATGTTAACCCTCTAGGAACTTTAATGGTAGCCAGGGTGATAATTTTTTCCAAATTGCCAACATTTGCTAATTGGTCTTCTTATGAAGACATTGTTTGAATTTTCTTCTGCATACCCATGGCATATTTAAATATTTTTGTTTGAGTTGTCTTTTGATCCTTCGCCAAAAGCTGCTGTTTTCTAACAGAGCGTGTCGCAAACAGCCGGATAACTGTTCATTTCCGTTTCCCTGATCTTAAATTGTTTATTTTCGCCTTGCGGTTGTTTGTCTGCACTTGATGCTGGATTGTTGTCATAAATGTTGGGTTTTTCATAAGGTCAGAGCAATAGGTCAACGCCACGATGCTCGATACCTGCTCCATTTTTAAACGCTTGACCCATTTGCCATCTGCTTACAGACTTATCTGCCCAGGGCATCATAAACTGGAAATTGACAGGTGTAATTTACGGAGCTATTATGTATACAATAAGTTAAAAATTGTTAAACTTGGTCGCTAAATTAACGCGCAAACTCGAATTGTCCATGTTATTCGAAGTATTTCTCACACATAAAGCGCCCAGTGTTTTATTTGTTATTAAAGGGACTCTGCAACTATAATTATTCAATATTTGTGAATGTTAAATTGAAAGGATTTGGGGAAATACATGTAATTTGTTTAAGGCAGTTTAGCGAAGGAATGCTAAAATTTGAACCAAATATGTGGAAGGCCAATAAGGAAATGATGTATTAAAAACTGTTGAAAGTTAGGGGCTAGCATCTTCTGAAGTCAGGTGTACACGATTTTTAAGAGATGTTAGCCCCTCGGTTGAAAGATTAAAAGTAAGGGTGGAATTAATAGGTGGGGTACTTAGGCAAGGTCTATTAGAATATTGTTATGATGTAATCGTTCTGAAATGTTTCAGAAAGATTTTGAGAAAGTTTTAATTCATAATTAAGAATCCAGAATTCTCAGGTTAGGCCTGGTAAAATAATAAAAGCAGTGTATTAGGTGGATTTCCTAGTGTCCTTCTCAGTATGTTTAGTTTTACTGTATTTCTTATATCGACATCGAAATTTAATTCACACGATGAAAAAAAGTACATGTAGGCCTATGTAGTGTTTATGATTATGAATTTCATAAACATGTTCCATCAGCTAAAAATTAAGGGCGGTGGATTTCAACGAAAATCAATTTTTCACTTCATTTCTTATTAATGTACGTCCTAAATAAAACTGTATTCGGGGGAGAAAAAAACACTGCAAACACGCAGAAGAGTTGTAATGACATTTTACCGAAAAGAATCACACGCACATCGGACAGGCCTACTGGTACGGTATATCCGAATTAAAAGAAATGCCTGGGTCCAATTAACCACGATGACACTTCTAAGTAGTAAATACGGCGTGCATTTTGTTGTGTTGTTCCCGACAGCGAATTGCATCGTTTAGCCTTGACTCCTAAATTGGAGGCCTCGCAACTTGCTCTTCACTCAGGTGTTGCCGGGCAGCTTTTTGTCGATGCTGATGGCAATGGTTGTTGTTGTTGCTCGGCGCTGACCTGCTAAGCTGTTATTTTAGGCCCACATTTTGCAAGTGAAATCATATACGGCACGACCCATTGTTCGCCCCTGATTTACGTGCTGCTCGTGGGGAATACGTAATGGCGTATTTTGTTGCTCACGTTTCCGCGCGCGAGCCCCATTCGGCGCACCGGAAATGGCGGTGGTTTTCTTTTCCGGATTGGCCAGCATTTTGCCGAAGTCCGCTGGACAGTTACTGCCAGTTAACGAGCGTTTATCCTTCACGGTATCCTTCGAATCCCCTGTGGGACTTTAATGAGATTTCGTTGATTTCACCATCTGGCATTATCAGTGGGACTTCAAAGACTTCAGGCTAACATTCAAATTCAATGATTTCAAAAACTTCAATCAACATGTACACCTGACTTTAGAAGTTGTAAGCTCATCGAATTGATATATTAAAGCCAGTAACGTTGTGAGTTTGTGACAGTTTAAAGACAAGTCACAAATGTTTGTCGCAAAGGATAATTCAGCAATAAAAATCTGTCGATCACATAGTAGTGTTACGACAATTGTTTGTATGGCAGTTGGCAGATTATGCTTGTACATGTATATGATCTGGACAAAATGATGCCAAGGTAACGTTTGTTTGAAACTGGAAACATTACCTTGACACATTTTTGCTGAAATCAATATTAAATAAAAAATGAGAAACCATTCTAGTCAGTGCATGAATTATGCGTCCGCGTGGAAGGCAAAAAAAAAAAAACATGAACACCCGCCTGATATGGGATTTGAACCCATGGCCCTTGGATTAAAAGTCCAATGCTATACCGACTGAGCTAACTGGGCTGATGGTGGACTGAAGAAGAAGAAGAAGAACCAAGCACTAAGGGAGGATACCCCTTCTGGCCATAAATTTACATGTGTGTATATGTAA
>JAQIXS010002219.1:0-24039 GCA_034700785.1 Rossiulus vilnensis
TTTTCTAGCGATATACTAATCGCATTCTACAGACTTCTTTTTACTATAAGGATTTTTAACCCGAGGTAGAGTGAACATGGAGACAGCCTGTTGGCAGCAAGGAATTCTGGGAAAATTGCATTATGTGACGAACCTTAGGTTAACCCTGCCCACAAGCTGGGTTAACGTTAAACCGTGGTTAACTGCTAACCTGTTCGTTAAATTTTTTGGTCATATACATGAAATTCTTTCCCTTTTTTGGTATTTTCCCAAAAAGCTGAAACCCCTTAGTCATAGTGACAAACGGCGTTTCGATGCCATTAACGACCTAAGTACACGTACAGTATATCAAACTTCGATTTTTCATTTTAATGCAATTTAGGATTTGCAGCGGGTAGATGGCGCTGTCAGGCAGGGGGCGCCCTCTAAAGGCGAGAATGTAGGAAGGCATGAGTCGGTGGTTTATGATGAATTGGGGCGTAAGCTAAGATGACTGATTATTAATACTTGGTGGATTTTTTTATTTTATTATTATTATTATTTTTTTTTGATAAACGAATAATACGACATCATTTTTCCTCCCTCGTCCAAAAATCGTCATCCATTTTTGAAGAATGGAATGGCGGACGTTTCACCGGAAGTCTCAAAGTTTGCTTCATTTCGTTTCTAACCTCGTTTTTCTTTTTATTTTACTAATTTTTTTTTATTTCTAAATTTTTTTTTGGGGGGGGGGCTCCAAATCTCGCTTTTGAAAAAAAAATACACAAGCAAAAACAACAACAGCAAGAAAATGATGTTCGAGGCCAATAAATTAGTCTTAAAAAAAGGACAACGATGCCAAAATAAATATTGTCTTTAAGACTGGCAAAACGTTGTCACACGTGTCACGTGATTCATCACAAGGCGTCAGAAGGCGATTTACGAACGCATGTCACGAAGAAGACACTCACCCCCGATTAAAGGAGACGTCCTATAAAATTGATTTTTTAAAAATGGAACAAAAACCAGCCATAAAAATCAAAACTCAATCCAGCCAGGAAAAACTAAAAACCCATTGTTTTCATCTCGTAAATTTTACGACCTAAATAACAATTCGTGTCTATCAATTCCGTTATGCATGGACGACCCTCGTCCTCATTTTTAACACCACAAATAGACAATTTACTACACAATGTTATCGGCAAAAACAAAATGCCCAAATAACAGAAGCCAATTGTGTTGAATTGAAAAGTTTTTTATAAGCCATGAGAACAAGGACGTGTAAACTACGTTTACTCAATTCAATTCAACTCAATCCAGTACCTTATACGCTGCACATGCCATGACGCAAGGGGTGAAAGAGTTACAATTCTGGAATGTCTAAGAAATGCATTTGACACGTTACATGTAAGTCTTCCAATTAAGAACATGTTTGTTTGCAGGAAATTGACACGATTTGCAATAAAACGATATGATATCATGTTTATAACATTCAACACATGTTTGCGTGATGCATTTCTTAGACATGTCAGAATTCTAACATTGTATTAACATGTCAAAGACATGTTTGCATGAATCATGTAGTACACGAACATGTGTCGAAATACATGCATAACGTATGTTATCTACAATAAATTGGCATTGTTGTGAGAAGACATCACATGGACATGTCAAAAGCATCTTATTTTCATTCAACTGTGTGTGAATGCATGTAAAGGTAAGGTTATTTTCAATCAAGTAGATTATCAGAAAGATAGTATGATGGCATTCCTCAGACATATCAGAACTCTGATACACGTTCAGTATGTTAACAAACAAAACACTGATTTTATGTGATGTGTATGAAAGAGACGTTCAAAACCACGATTTTAAGAATAACTAGCATGAACATGTTACTCATCTTTGTATGAAAACATGTTGACATTCACGTTTCCTACAACAAACTGGAACGTTTCTGAAATAATTGTCTTCGTTTTACACGGTTTTCACACACAGAAACGTAACGTAACAAACACGTCCTGAAATAAGTCCACTGAAGTTATTTTTGAGTGAAACCTGTTAAATTGCACCCGCTTGAATTTCACGCAATTTTCGGCCATCTTGAAAAGGGCACGTATCCAGTTGCCTGCGCTGCATAACATAATTCGTCAAGTGTTCACCTCTGAGAGGTCAAAGGTGGTCCATTGGCCCACACAAGGTGTCGCGTCCTTTCCCCTCAGTTCGGATCCAATAGCAATTAAGGTACAATTTCGTCGCTTTTTGGTGCTGGAAACCCGAGATGTCACCTGACTCAAGTAGGTTACGAAATTCTGGGGTGCGTGCGGTCAACTGTCAGGTGCGTGGTCAACGAGTGCCATGGTCAGTGACAAAAGGGCAATTTGACACTTCGCAAGGTTATCGGTTTCGATGACAAACATAATTGCGAATATGAAGAAAGAAAATCCTCTAGAATTCTATCCTTGTTTAGTAACCAACTGAAGGGGCCTGGAAACTCGACGCCATCTTGAATTGGGAGTGGTCAAAATCGGTTTATACACTGTATAACAAACCAACAATCGGCAGTTAACTGTATTGTTCGGCCCTTTTCAGGGAAAAAAATCACTCAGGGCCTCCACGAAATGATCGATTTTGGGAGTGTTTTTTTAAAATATTACCCTAAATATTACGAAATATTCTCGAAATTTTAATAAATATTAACCGAACGAAATGCCATAAAAGTTCAATACATGTATATTGGTTTTTCAGAAATTTTGATAAACAGTGATTCGCAACATAACATTTTTTCCCCGAAATGCATTGTATTCGAAACATAAAATAAAATGTAATGATGAAACAAACCAGATACATGTATATGCTTCTCAGTTTTATACAGCCTACATGCATTGACCAGAACTCACGTGATTTTTTTCTTAATTTTGCTATTAATAAAATTAAATGTTATTACGAAGAATGTTAATTAGGAAGACACTTGAATACGTGAGTTAACTTCAGTGCAACCTTCTGGATATAATTTTATGATATTCTTTCCATTTAACATGAAAATAACCAATATTTCTTTTTATTTTGTAAGTTATAAATTAGGTACCGTATTTTAACATATTTTTTTTTCGAACGTTATTTTTTTTTGAGGCAATAAGAAAAAACATCGATAGAAATTTAATCTTTTTGACAATTATTTTCAAATCAATCAAAATTGAATTTTTTTATAAAATAAATCATAATTAAAATCATTTTCAAATCAATCAAAATATTTAATCAATATATCAATCAAAGATGAAACTATTCCGGTAATTTTTTCGCCTATATCGACACTGATACATTTATTACTTCTTTGGATTAGAGGATCCTTTCAGACGATAATTGCCTGACCCATGCACATATCCGCTCATAAATCCGATCCCAATTCAAGATGGCGTCCGGCTTAATGGCCGCCCGCTGGTAGCTGTTTAATGTCAGCGATAGCAGCGCCCCATAAAACGGCAGTTGTTTTAGTGGTAATTAGCCAGATTCAATTAAGCAAAACGACACCGGGTCGACCCTTGACCCCTCTGCTCGCTCGTTACCGGATACGCGACGATAGCCCCCCCTTAAAACCGACAATTTCGTTAATAAGCAGCGAAACGAATAAACAACCGTTTATCACTTTTAACTCCGTGCATTACTTTTATAATAATAATTGAAATAAAAAAAAAAAGATTAACGAGTTGACATAAATTAAGTGGAGGGCAAAAGCGAGAGTGCTGTCTGTCTCTCTTCTATATAATGGACTAATGAATTCGTTTCAGGGGGCGAATGGCATTTGTTAAAAAAAGTGTCACCCATTTTTCATAAATAATAATACGACTATTATTTCTCATTACGGAACAAGTGGTTCAGTGTGCTTGACCTCAACGGTTGACCATCACGCTCTTCCTTCTGGTTAATGTTCGTCTAATCGCCCCGCGTGCACCGGGGTGGGTCCACCCAATTATCCAGCTTTCAAAATTACTTTCCCCTAAAACTACACGGATGTACTTTGTATGAAATATCTGGATTTAGGGGGTTTCAAAATGGCTGCCAGTCGTCAATTACCAAATGTCTTTAGTAATTTCCATAAATGGCATACTCATGTATGGTACTCATCACGTCGTCCACAGCGCGTATTCCACAACGTGCATTTCGGGTTCTAGAATTGCTCGTTCTAAATTTCTACTTGGAACAACGCAACGTGCGTTCTGGAAATCAGCAATAAGAGCGTTCTAAAAAAAAGAAAATTCCACAACGTGCATTTCGGGTTCTAGAATTGCTCGTTCTAAATTTCTACTTGGAACAACGCAACGTGTTTTCTGGAAATCAGCAATAAAAGCGTTCTAAAAAAAAGAAAATTCCACGGCGTGCACTTGGTGGTACTCGGTGAAAACGTGAACTTGAAATAAAATGGAATGTGTAATTACGAGGAATACAAAAGACGGAATGAGTACACGAGATAGAAATTACTGTACAATCAGTATAATGCAAAGAACCCACAGTGTGTTCTAAAAAGAATACGGAGGTGTGGTAAAGAATCCATAAGATGCAAGCACTATAGGAAAAAAATAAACCTGCAGGGCCCTATTCCACAAAAATCGAAAAACATTTTCTACAAGTTACGAGAGTGCAAGGCTTTGTAAAATATGGACTTGTTCATTTGCAATTCATTGGTCTTGCAATTTGGTGGAGGTAATCGTCAGACGTTACCAATATTACTAATATAGGCCTACTAATACTTGTGGAACACACCACTCGTAATTTGATAACAATTTGTAACTTAGCAGTACAGATAAATAACAATGTAACATTTTGGTCAGTAGGAATATAACTTGTACCTATCACGCCATGCCTCTACAAGTACGAGTCCATAACGTTCGTGGAATAGGGCCAAGGTGAGAAGAGATAAGATACATGTGTTAAAAGTGTACCTGGAATTTAGAACGGCGTTATACTGCGTATTAAACGTTCCAAAACATTCACTATAAGTACATGTAAGAAGAGTTCGAAATTGTTATAAATGAACATCGGAATGTGCAGTAAATATTTCGAAACTTTGTGCTTATGTTGGCAAATTTAGAATTAGTGGTACGCATTCGATATATTTTTAGAACACATCTTGCCGGTACTCTCACTAGTTAGAATTCTACACCGCCTGTATTCTTTTTTTTAAACATAGTGCGTTTATCATACAGGAACTCTTTGCGTGTTCTTTTTTTAGCACACTACGGATTCGTTCCGTAAACCACGCATTCCATTTCATCTCCACTATTCGTTCCGTTTTCATTAAAGAGTTCACACTATAGCGTTCTATATCAGTAGTAAAACTGTCGGACTCTTTCCCAAGTACACACTCGATATTAGTGCTGTTTTTCGAATATCAATTATCGAATATTCGAATACTCGAACTTGGATTTTGGAGAAATTTCGAATATTCGAATATGGCAAAAATTTTATTTACCTTTTCGAACATATTCGAATATCTTTGAAAATTTTTGAACATATTCGAATAATATTCGAAAAAGCGAATGTTCGAAATACACAGCACTACTCGATATTCCTCAATAGGAGCGTGCGCAACCAACAGCGCCCCCTAACACGCAATAACGTCTCTTTGAAATCAGTGCGGTTCAAGTTACTTTAAAATCATTTTTAGTTTTCGTCTTCTATTTCACTGAGTTTTTAATTTTTAATTTTAGGAAGAGCGCTAATTTCGTCGCTGTTTGTTCCACTAAATTAACGCCGATAATGAAGCGAATTCGTCGTTAATGATTCGTACGTCACGACGCCATCTTGCCGCGTGATTAATGGCGGATGTTCTGGAACGCATTTAGGGTGGGCCCTGGCTGTCAAAAGGAGTTAAGCATGCGTGCACTTAAGGGCCATTCATACACACGTACACGTTACATGGTGCTGTAATATTTAAAAAGGAGGATCGGGTTCAGGAGAGACGTTTGTGATTTACTGCCTATTGATATGGGGGAAATTCGTAATTAACGAAGCTTCTAACATCTTGTATGCCGTATTTATACGTGTATGACATACACGTACGAGAGCCTGTCGTCAAGGGGGAATTAAGGGGAAGAAAGGAGAAATCAAGAAAACGCGTGGGACGTCCATAAAGTCAATTACTGTCACCATATGGAGCTAAAAGTAAAGTACGTGTATTTTCAAATATATAAATGTTTATATAAATTACACACAATCAGAGGTCAATTATGGTTTGTAATAACATGCACGTGAAGGAACATTTTTCAAGCAGGTGGTCTATACGATTTGGCAACGTAAAATCAACGACTTTTCAAGCACTTGAATATATATGAAAATAATTTAATATTTTTTAAAAAAGTTGACGTTGGATAGGCCTATGAAAACTGAATTTTCCTAAATGGTACAATGATAAAACCTATTATTCATAAAATTAATTCGCAACCTGTCATGGTGATAATGGAAAAGTGTATTAAGTTTTCAACTTCAGTAATACTTATAACCTAAATTTTAATCCCTGTTTAATGACCTCAATTTCATTCGATGAATGGTCTGCAGATAACACGTTGTTTGAAGGCTTCGATAATTTAAAATCAATCACTCGACAAACTACTTTAACGTCAATTTTTAATGACTTAATCGACCGACTTAAAAACTACCGCCAGACAACCAATTTCATTCTATGACTTTTCAAGGACTTTAAAGGCCATTACACCCTGGTAAAGTAGGAGTGCTTAACATTTTCGTTTTGCCTTCAATAAAACCCGGTGTTATTTCTTTCTGGATAAATTACAGAACTGCCAAAAGCTGTCCAAACTTATTTTCGACCCCATGCACTGGACATCGGCTAAGCCCCGGTAATTTCACGCCGCTGACCAGCCGGACAATGGAGCTAGGTGCCTACCGTTCGCAAATTCCTCTGAGCAAACAAACACAAGAGGATTTCTTCTCAATCCAATCATGGGTGGTCCCAACTATGTTTGTCATGTCCAAACACAATTACCCCCCCCCCCCCACCTCACCCATGGGTCCCACTCGTATCGGTGTCACCTTGAAGGGACATCAAGCAAACACCAGTTGCTTCGGGGTGACAATCCGGGTTTCATCCCCATACCCCTCACCCGAGAGATCCCGTCCAAAAACAACGTTTCGGAGGACAGCTGTCACGCAATTTGCGCCCGAAATCACTCACCTTTCGGGTTCCGAACCCCGAATTTCACTCGGAATAAAGTGAAATTTCACCCGTCAGGAAACCTCACCTTGAAATTAAATAAGGTTTTCGTAGCAAAAAAAAACAACATTAATTTGTGTTTCAGGGTGGCAAACAATTTCCGAGATTTGAAATTTAGGACCTTTTTTTAAGTTTATATATTTCGTTGCTGTTTTTTAAAAATATGATACATGTACTTTTAGGATGCATTAATTTCTTCCTCATTCGTGTTTGTTTTTAATACAATAATGCAAGAATTACATTAGCTTTGATTATTTTTTTTAACAGGGCAACTTCTGAGTTTAATAAATTCAATTTTAATTCAATTGTATTGTAACTGCGTTTGATTATTTAATAAATATCTATCTATTTATCTAATTAAGGCAGTGTTATCTGTTTGACAACACACTACACAGGGTTTGTAATAATTTGAAACATTTATAACGTTTTCAATGTTGAATTGTTAAGCAGTTTTAGGACTTTTTTTTAAAGAGACTATTTAGGACACTCAGGACATTATTTTCAGTGCTTTTTAGGACTCTTAGGACTAGTTTGCTACACTGGTAATTAGATTATTTGGAAATCGCAAAATGTATTGCCAAATATTGCCTCTTAAATTAGGATAGATGCGAGTGATATACCGAATGCGTATCCTCCTTTTATACCCTTTCCATTCTAGGAATAAACTTAGTTTTATTATCATCAATAAACGTTTGTAATACACCACCCTAATTGTGCCTAAATCAAGAAATAAAATGAACCTTCTTAGGTCGCATTGGAAACGATACAGTGGACGCTGGACAAGAGGCGTTCACTGGTAGCGGTCAATCCCTCCCCCTGCCGCTGGTCAGTGGCTACGTAGACGTGAGTTGACCACGAGCAATCGTTCATGTCTGTGTCCATTTCTTCCCCCCCCCCTTCCCTCCTCCTGGTCCTTGTCAGTGCCTGGAGATGATGGCCGATTAGAAGGCATCCAGTGTCCAACCCCAATCGTTCTTCTACCTGCTCAGGACGATGGTCAGTGAGTGAGTGAGGCCGCTTTGAATTACGACTGGCGTTCAAAGCGCCCCCTTCGAGCGCCATTGTTGGCGAATTTACGATTTGGAGGAGCGACACTCGACCCCCGATTCTCACATCCGGATTAGCATTTTCGTCGCTATCTGCGCCATCGGAAGAGGATACAATTCAAAACCAATTATTTTTGGCGATTGCGTTTTGGGAAGGGAGCCCCTCCGTACCCGACCCCCCCTCGAGGGGGGAGGGGGGTGGGGACGGATCCCAACACCGGGAGGATTTGCACTTCTGAAGCGCTGACAACAACCGGTTGCTGAGAGCCAATCTTCGAGGTGAACGAGAACACTAGTCATCGTCCATCCCATGGGTGACCTTTCACGCTGGCTGATGAACACTCCGAACTTCAAATCCAATGACTTTTCAATGACGATGCCATCGCCGAATTCTAATTCGGAGTTTTAAGATGAGCGAGTCATTGGCGGCTTCCGTGTGTGACAGTCGAGAGTTTGCTGTCTGAACGACTCGAAAGTAGAATTGAAATCCATTATTCGATTTCAATGACTTTAAAAGGATGATTTTCCCCCGATTAGGCGAAGGATTTCCCCCCCCTCTGATCAATCGTAAAACAAGGCTGTCCATGCACACGTCGGAAGGGTTAAGAGTGGATCTTAGTGCATCTCTCTAGGTGTTGAGAGCAGAAGTTGAGAGTAGATAATGAAATTTTCTTACGGATACTGATGGTTTTAGTTTAGAAACTAGAGCTTTGTGTATGTAGGGCTACTTTCATGACCCGCCCTGGTTGTTTTTATTTCGATTAGGTAACCATGACAACTGTTCGACGTCGTGTTCCATTAGTTGGAATTCGATTAGGGTAACCATGACAACTGTTCGACGTCGTCTTCCATTAGTTGGAATTCGATTAGGTAACCATGACAACTGTTCGACGTCGTCTTCCATTAGTTGAAATTCGATTAGGTAACCATGACAACTGTTCGACGTCGTGTTCCATTAGTTCGAATTAGATAAGGTTTTCCATGGAATTCTGCGGTATCGGATTAAATAATGTGCCTCACTCTTGAGCTGAGCGTGAAGTAATTGAAGAAGAATAGCCTATAGGTTTTTAGATAATTTTTTTTTTTTGCCAATGTCATGACGTAATGACGTGAGGGGCAATTGTTTCTGGTCGCTTATCTCTCCGTCTTTTGACACTTGTTTTAAAGAGATGAAACAAACGCTCGCTTTTGATTTAGTTAGCGGACGAAACGCGCCAGGAATGTTGCTCGCGCCCAGGAATTTCCTCAGGCCCCTGGGCTAAGGGGAGGGGGGGTTTCGACACCTGGCCAGAAAAATATCACAAACGACGTCGAAAAACTCGGCTCTCGAATCCCGAGCGAGGAATTCCAGCGACTGACGCGAACAACCGTCTTTTGATAAATGACGAATTTGATGAAACCAACATAAAAAATAAAAAAAATAAAAACACACGGCGAAGATTGAAAGGGCCGATAGCCGCTCTAACGGCCGTTGATGATAAGAGAGGTTTTTCTGGATTTTTAAGCACACGTTGTATACATACAAGGTCTCAACTGTTATCGCAAGCGTTCGATGCCCTATCTACTCAAAAATATACGATCTGGTTTAACAGTTACTTCTATCTCAGGTTAGCAGATTGGACAACGTTTTTATCCCATCAGTGCTTCAGATTAAGATTGCGAATAAATTTGAATATTTCGGGAAGCTTACGTATGTTCAACAAAAGATGATACTGCAGTCCAGTTGGAGGAGATGGGGGTTGACACACACCATACGAGTACGTGGGAAAGGAGGTAGGTACATGTATATTCAGCATATTTGGATGTTGTACAATGTCCACAGGGCTCCCCATCGCAATTAAATGCAACTTCCCTGACTTTCACAGGATTTTGGAAAAAAAAATTTACCCTATCTTTATCAAAAATGATTTTTTTGGTTTTTTTAGAATAAAATGGAAACTGATATTTGAAAGTTGAAACTAAATAACCGATAGGCCTAAGTTGAAAGTTTTTTGACAAACTAGAAAAGGAAAGTAGGAAAATACCATATATTATAGCGTAAGTGTGATTACATACGCTCTTTGTGAGCATTAGGCCTATCGCAAATAATTAATCATTCGATATGATGGCAATTTGAGGTGATAATATTGTGGTTTTCGTGGTTTCCACAACATTTCAAATAGGGACCGCTGATGCCATTATGTGTCTAAAAAATCGACCTTCGAAAGGATGGAGGTCCTTTGCGGACTGTCCCTTGACATTTCAGTGCGAGGGACGGTCATAAACAGCCTCAGTCCAGACGCATTGTTCTCCAAACATCATAATTTAATATACTGATAAAACAATCGAGCGATGCTAACAAAACCACAGACGAAATATTTTAAATCTTCCCTTAGCCGTAATTCAGGTGCGTTAATTGTTTAATTGTGTTGGCAAGCACGCCATCAGCCATTACGGCCATTATCAGCATCATCCATATTTCACGGTTACGCCATCTGGCGTCGCCTCCATTCGAGCGTACAAATCGCGCCTCACCTGCTCTAATTGTTTGAGCGAAAATTGACGATATCTGGGCGTAATTAATTCCGTCACGTTTTGTTCTATACTCCACATTTGGTTTAATTGTCTTCTTTTTTTTAAACAGGAACATAAATAACGAGTAACCCGTAATACATGTCAGCCATCTTGGTACCGATAACGTCGACACGGCTGCACGCACGCGTTCTAAATTGTTGAAAAATAACAGTCGACGTTATAATTAACATAAAGGCGGCCATCTTGGGTCCGGCCATGACACCGATTGTGTGTGACAATCGAACGAACGACGTCATACTCGGTAAACACAATGGTTTTTTTCAGCTGGCACTTAGACCGTGACGGAATGCCCCCAAAAAACATCACTCATTCCCCCTTCACGTGATGCAACTACATGTTCAATACCATTAATATCGAAATTGGGAATCGGCCGATTTATTCTTATCGTTTATTTTTCACTCTGAATTTCACGTAGCTTCGAATTTCACAGGTGGTTGGATTGGGCACCCCTTTTTCTCTTATTAACGTTCCAGTTGGGATTTGGGAACGGGTCCTCCCCCCTGCATGCATCAACGATTTGGGTACATCTTATGAATTAATGAAATTTGATTCTTCCTTCGTCATTGTTATTATTAGTACTTTTGTTGTTATCATTATTTGTAGAAGTACCGTAGCAGTAGTCTTTATTATTATTGTTATTATCATTATTAGTGCTATACTAGTAGTATATCATAGTATTAGTAGTAGGTATAGTCAACGTTTTTCAGAATAACATTAGTGCCAACGTGTACATTTTTCGTTTTTATTTTATTATTGTTATCCTCACTGTGTCATTAAAAAAAACCTCATTTTTAATAATCTGATGAATTTTTTTCAATAAATTAATTGCACTAATAATAAAAATAATAAAGTTAGTATCGTTTGGTTTTATTTATGCCTTTACAATTGAGCTCAAAACTCACTTTCACATTTCACTTAAATTGATGATTATTTTTTTCGAAACTTTCTTTCTGATTTCTGAGATTTACTTAATTATGAAAGAGTGCTAACTTTTAAAAAGTTGCTAAAATTGAAAAATATCATTTTATGGAGGAGTTTTTAATACCACAGTTTTATGAAAAGAAAGTCTCAAACTGTAGTCACATATAAAACTCTAGCATGAAGTTCGGTTTTGAATAACAAAACAAATTAAAACTGGTTTAGATTTCTCCTCTCGATAAAAAGGGGCCTTTTTAATATATAGTCCATTCACACACTAATAACGGTATATCATCGTCCGAAAGCAGGTGTGTTCAATGGCCTAAAATGCAGATGCATTATCACGAAAGAAAGAAATGCAAGGAGTTAAGGGGGGAGAGGAGAAGTTAAGGGGGTCCAACATACAGAGGTCCCATAAACACGTTCACATCCATTTCATCTTTTTGCATTTTAATAGGTGGTAAACGGGCATAAACGGACTTAATAGAGACTTCGTTTTAGAGTCCGTTTCTATATGGTCCTTTCGCCCCTCGAATGACCCCCTTAGAAAGGACCCAACGATTGCAACGCCCCCCTGCGGAGCGTTCGCAATTTAACCTTCGCTCTCCCCCCTTAATCTTGACGTTTCATTTTCGCCTATGAATGAAATACGCTCTCCTAACGTCCGTTCCTATCTCCGTTCGCCATCTTGAAAAATGGCCCTTGCTATCAGATCTAGGGGCCGATTTCGCCTTACAACTTCTTACGCTTCGAAAATGAGGCAAAAGTAAGGGGGAGGAGGAAGGAGAAGAAAAAATAATAATGTATTGCCAAAAAATGAAACCCGATTGGGGTCCACATCCGTTCGGGTTCAGGGGCAGCCCCTTAACCCCCTCGACGTCAACACGCCTAAAACGATCACAACGCCTACGACTGGAACGCCTCTTAGGGGGCGTCCATTAATTACGTGTTTTATTAATAACGAACTTGCTAACGTTTGTCATTCCTGGACAACATTCGAAGGTGATTACTTTCGGGACATACTGTATTATCTGTGACGTTGATTAAATAATTAGAACAATTATAGTGGACTGCCATTTAGGTTCAGGCTATAAACTGTTAAAACAATTACCAGCTATTATATTTTTAATAAAAAATTCTTACATTGTACGAACCCCATATCGTTGCCAGCGGAAGTCTGCACTGGAGGAGGGGCGACCCAAATCCAAGATGGCGGCCAAGGGTGGTTCCTAATTTTAGTTGCGTGACAGCACTTCCGTTGTATCAAAAAGCGAATGCAGTTAAGGTGGCGAGATGGTCGGAAGATCTGAAAATTCAAACATTTTAAAGAATAAGAAAAATGGTAACATTCAAAAACAAAAAAGGGAATTTTAGAAAAAACAATCCATTTGTCTTAAGATCAACACACACACCTAACAGCATTGAGCAACGAAAACTATGTCAACCCTGGTGGAAAGTGCAAATATACTGATATTTAGTGATATCCCTTACCATACCGATATCAGTAGTTCTTAAAACCACCATATATAGCGATATCACTAAGCATACTGATATCAGTAGTTCAAAAAACCAATATATACATGTACACTGTATGCAGGGATATCAGCATAGAAACAGTGATTATCTGTAATGTTATAGTCAGTACTGGTTACAGTGGTATCAGTATAAAATCGGTGATATTAGCAGATAATCACAAACCGATCTTTTCCCCCAGGGAATTCAATTCAACTCAGTAACCTATTGCCACGTGGTAGTGGGGGTGTTCAACAAAGATAAATGATACAATGTATAATGAACGTGTATCCCTCCTATATCCACTCAACGAATATAGTAATTATTATTATTGTTGATTTTAGACTTCTCATTAGACCTAAGCGTTCACAGAAACGTTTGTGCTTATTTTTTAAAAAAAAACCACACTGAACGTGTTTTAAAACATTGGCATAAAGGGGGGCGTGGTTTTTGAACGTTGATGAATTTCTGACACGTCGTTAACAGCGTTGAACCCGTCTTTTACACATCATTGGCCACGGACTCTCGGGTCGGTACCATAGTGTTCGCATTACGTCCAACATCCAAAACTGTGAAATTTCGCTTCATCGTCCCCTTTTAAAAAGAGACCATTTATTGTGCTTTTGTCGGTGTTATATACCAGCACCCCCTGGCGACGTGTAAATAAAAAAAATAGCAGAAATCTTATAGGGCGCCTTTGTTACTCGAAAACATGAGAAATGCGGGTCATAGTGGCCCGAGTCAATAAGCTGCTCCAAAATGGCGGATCATTTGTCAAATAATGTTAAAAAAAAAAGAAACGCCGACCCTGGCGTGTTACGTCACTTTTGTGTCCGTTGGAAGGGGGCCTGTCCTTTTTGACCACCCCACCGTGTCCACGTCTTCTCGGAGACAACTTCCTCCCGCCCATCGGCGACTTCATCATTTCCCCATTTCGGGTTCCGTTCCCCATCCCCTCCCAAACCCTATTCAAGAGGCCCCAAAGAACACCTTTCCGCCGCCCATTGGAATGACCATCTCCCCTTAGCTCGGGTGATATATCACCTCGGCTACAAAAGCGGCCCCTAGGTACGTTCCACGCGGCCCTGCGGTGGCGCCATTGGAGGAACACGCGACGGTGCAGAACGATAACTGGGCACAAAAGGAAACGACAGCTAGGGGGCGCCCACAGCAGCTGCCACCGGAAGCGACCTAGCTACTGCGCTTCGTCCAATGCTGGTGGTCAGCTTGTGCTATGATGCCAACCGAACTCACCATTTCGAATTAAAACAATAATGCCTCGGATGGTCATCGCGTGGCCTTTCAGTCATGGAAGCTGTGGAAGAACGAGAGTAACCATGGTAACGAAAAACGTTGTCCTGGCAACCGTAGAACGCGGTGTTCCCGTTCGCCAATGAAAATCATTCGTCATGGCAACAGTGGATCGCAGGATTTTATAGTTAGTACGTTACCATGGCAACTGGAATACGGGGGCTCTATTCTAGAACGAAAGAGTTATCCATAGCAAATGGAACGCAGGGTTTCGTAGAAACCATGGCAAATGTAGAACACTGGGTGTTCTATTCTAGAACGAGAAAGAGTTACCATGAGCAAATGGAACGCAGGGTTTCGTAGTAACCATGGCAAATGTAGAACACTGGGGGTTCCATTCAAGAACGAAAAAGAGTTACCATAGCAAATGGAACGCAGGGTTTCGTAGTGTTTCAACAGTTGCCATGGTTACTACGAAACCCTGCGTTCCATTTGCTATGGTAACGGGGTTCTATTCTAGAACGAAAAAGAGTTACCATAGCAAATGGAACGCAGGGTTTCGTAGTTACCATGGCAACCGTAGAACACATGGTTCCATTCTCAAACGAATACGTTATCATGGCAAACAGTTGATCGCAGTGTTTATTTGGGCAACGCTAGTGTTACCGTGACAGCCGTGGAACAAGATGGCCGGCGAAAATCGAAAATTTCTTCTTCGAAAGTTTACAATTTAGGAACTACGTGTAACCGATTTAAAACGAGACTGAATGACGTCATCCGTAGCACCGTATTAACAATGTGGGCATCGATAGAAAAGTTGTATGACGTCACATGCCAGGACCACTTCAGCCACCCATGCGTATTAATTATGCTTGACAATTAATATTCCAACTACGCCATGCATTTTGGGCGAACATAGTAGCTGGTGCGCATGACCGGAAGGAGGAGGAAGTGAGGGGTTGTATGAAGAGGGTGTCTTCAGTTAAGGGACGTATAGCGATGGCGTTGTTGAATGGGACGTGTTGCGGCCGCAATGGGCGCCTGGTCACAAAAGGAGCACAAAGGGTCTTAACGTCCGTCCCTAACCGCCTGGCACTCGCGATGATGTATTGGTCCCTACTGAGCGCCGTGAAAAAGGGGGAGGAAAATAAGAGAACGGAAATGGTCCTTAAAGAGGAGTCATCGAACATGTTTCGCCATTGTTGGCGTCTCTTGTATACGTGTTCATTAAGAGGATCCGTGCATTACCCGGCATGCAGCGCGCTCAGACGTTCGGAATTTAAACGACGTTAGTAGGGGAGGGGGTTGGGAACCATGGTGGAAAGATCGGTAGAATCAGTAAAGCAAATATTGGTACGAATATGCTGATATTGGTAAATTTGTAGTGACATCACTAACCATACTGATTTTAGTAGTCCCAAAAATATCACCAATGAAAAGCATACTGATATCAGTAGTCCCAAAAAAAACAGTAAATACATTGTGATATCAGTAGTCCCAAAAAAAACAGTAAATACATTGTGATATCAGCATAAAATTATACTGATATCAGTAGAGAATCACATACTGATCTTTTCTCCAGGGAAGATTTAATCCATAAGACAGAAGTGTTTCACACCAAGCTTATTACGTTTCAAACACTAAAATCAGTGTTTGCGCAACCGGTACCCAATATGTGACGTCATATTTATCCCCTTCAAAGTAACCTTTAAGTAAATCACTCCGAAAAATGCACAATATGTGACTCAATGACGTCAAATTGATGAACAAAATATCCTTTAAAATAACATTTTATAAACAAAAGCAAACATAGATAGAGAAAACGTCGTTAAATTTCTGTCGGAAATGAAATCGAAAATCTACAAAATAATAATAAATTCGAATACGTAATGACCGTGACATATTTTAATATATAAATGGCATGAAAATTGAACTCAGGTTTTCTTACTTGATCATTCCAGTTTTAAAAACGATCGATAGATGGCGTCGTTCCAATCACTATCAATACTAAGTGAATGACATTATACCGAACCAACAATCAATACTCCTTCTTTAGGCCTACTTATCAGCCAAATGGATCCCATCAGTACTGGCAAACATTCGATTTTTAGCGTCAGTATCCTAATATCGTCCAGGTAATAAGGTAATTGGCGCCTGTTTTAGGAGGAAATGACCTTTTAGAGGTGTCCTAAAATGACCTCGGGCACACGTTATACGCTTTAAACAGGATACCATTTTACATGTAGGTACACGTGCAACAAGAATGGTTTGGTTGGCACATACAATGTACATGCATTACCGTTCTCAGATACGGTACCGTTGCCAATTCCCCCAAGCATGCAAGTCCATCACACGTTCAATACAAACTAGTGCTGTGTATTTCGAATATCAATTATCGAATGTTCGAATGAAACATTGGACATATTGTTCGAATATTCGAATAGCAAGCAAAATTTTTCGAATACCATTCGAATATAAAAATTTCAAAATCTTTGAATGTTCGAATATTCGAACTCAAAATTTATTTTGGGTTTCGAATAAGCGAATGTTCGAATATTCGAAATACACAGCACTAATACAAACATTCGAAGAATTTCTAGGGGTCTCCACCAGAGGGGCCACCTCGGGCGCCATCTTGGCTGCTTGTGTTCATAAAGGTTGCGTTCAGCAGACGGAGACCCCATCACGAGAGACTTACAGAGTGGTGGTACCCCTGTCCCCTCTGCCCTTTTATTGTGTGTGCGTACCATTTTGTCCAAATGGCCCATTGAGCCAGGCGTTTCCATTGTCGTTGTCTGGTGATAAATGGTCCTCTTTCTCGCCACCTCCCGCCACTTAATTGCCAAACTATGAACTTCGACGTGGTCAAACCCATTGTGCCTCTCGCTCTGGCGTTGACTAATTTCTCAGCTGTCCAACGAGTGGACACTGGTCAGACAGCGAGGTGCGGACACTCAGTCGCCAGTTGTCATCGGTGACACGCACATGCCTGGCGCGCACCCATGCGGCAAAGGAGGAAGAATTTTCAAAGTCCATTTCGGAGCTCATTCCGAATCGGCCTAGAGTGAGTGAGTGGTCAGTGGTCACTTCGCATGGTCAGAGAGCCTACTTTGGCATTCCTGGATGCAGCCGACCGTTTGACAATGATGTAGCTGCTCGCTTTACGCAATGCATTGTTCGGACATCGTCCGATGTCCAGCAGCGAATTAGCCTCCGGGACAATAATTAACCTCCCCCCCCATCCCCCTGGACGCCATCTTTGAGCTCTAATGGAATATGAAAAACACTTAAAAGTATGACGTGCAAGGAAATTTGAAAATGCGAAAAAATCAACGTTTGAATTTGAAAATTAAAAAAAAAGTTTTGTAAGTTTGAAGAAATTGGAAATTTTGAATGAAAAAAAAAGTTCCGAAGTTGAAAGGAATATGAAAAAAACAACCTCAAGTTGAAAGCCTTAAGAAATGTGAAAAAAAATAACGGTTGGCCATTGGGAAAAAAACAAAGTTTGAAAGTGTAAAATTTTTTTAAATTTTGATGATAATAATAAAAAAATAAAGTTTCGAAGTTGAAAGAAATGTGAAAGAAACTAACGTTTGACAATCAGCAAGAAAGAAAGTTTAACCATTTAAAGAAATTTGAAACTGAAACAAACCAACGCTGAAACCCCGGTTGGAAGCAAATGAAATCTAACAATTACAATAAATATTTGAGGCAAAAACTTACTACTAATGTCTTGCACGATGGGCGTGCTTCCGGCTCAGCCTAAAGCCTGATAAAACTCTTCCATTGGAGTGTCGTCTTAGGACGGCAATAAGCGCGACACTCCGTGCTGTTTTTTTCCGGCTGAACCATCAAAGACGTGAAACACATTCGAGCATCATTGAAAGTTATTTTTCTTAAAAAACCATAAAACCACGTAAAACGTGACGGCATCATTTCGATGCGTTCAAATTGTTTCCTAAAATAGTTGGACTGCCGATTGCAAAATGGCAGCTGCCATGGACCAGGTTTTATTGAAGTGTTGCCCACATCCTCAGAAAGGCCAATGAGGTGCCAATTTCAATAAAACATGGACGAAAACAGGCGCCGTTTACAGCGAGACGCCATCACTATTTCATGATAAATATCCGAAAAATGCAAATCAATAATTCATGGCTGCCAATTTTTGCGTCATGCATAATAAAACAAACGCGTGAATACGTTGCGCTTTTAGCGAATATCACAGCAGGACGATAACGACGTGACACCGAAAATCTTGACCCCTTTTTTTATTTTCTCTAATTTGTTTTTCTTTCTTTAAAATCGTTATACGTGTATTTCCGTGTTGGAATAGAAAAAAAGAAAGAAATCGGTTCGAAAACGTGATAATGAGTTGGCATTGTGCACGACGACGTGAAGCAGTTTTGTAACGTACAGTCTCGTTACATTACCTCAATATAACAAACTCCACGATTTAACGAACAGTGCGTCCGGTCCTGGCCAAAAAGCCCATACCGCCCATGTATTAGCCTCTCAATGTAACGAACGCTGCATGGCAAAAACCTCGATATAGCGAACGAACGTCCCATCCCCTTGGCGTTCGTTATATCGAGAGTCACGTGTACGCGTATATACAAATCGAACACAGCTGTTGTATTTTTCGAACGCCCTGAATTTCGATACAACACGCTCTTAAAAAAGAATTGTGCAAGTGGAATTGGAACATTCGAAGAACACGATGCTATATGGTCTGTTTCATTTTTGGACGATGCTATATGGTCTGTTCTATTTTTGGACGATGCTATATGGTCTGTTCTATTTTTGGACGATGCTATATGGTCTGTTCCATTTTTGGTTATCTCTACGTATTCTAATATTGGAACTCCGGTAGGCCTAAAGGCCAACATTAAGGTGTCCTGTAAAAGGGTTGAGTTCCAACCCTCTCAATATTTGCACTTTTATATAACTCATTAGTTCATCTCAATGCATTTTATTTACACAATTTTATCTATCATTCTCCATTACCGTATTTTTCATGATAAACTAATCGCTAATCGCTAAACTGATAAAATAATGATAAATAAACTTCTTATCACCACATGCATAACATTATCATCATCAATGTTTACACGCGTTTAATTATCGTCTTCATCCTCCGTTTATTTTTTTACACAACTTACGAACTGACCACTGGTCAATCGGCCAGTTATATCGAGAAGAAAAGAGACTTAGATTTTGGGGACTGCGCCCCTGACAGTGACCCCACCTCACCCCCACCAAAGAGATATAAAGATAGAGTTAGAGAGAGATGTCCAAAAGTGCTAAGCTCAACAAAAGCTAATAAAAAGTTGTATTTGCAACAATGGCCGATGACCCCCCCTGGCGTTCCACGTGCACGTGAAGCTCGTGGCCACGGCCAACAATGACGTTTGGAATGACGATTGTTATCGCTGGCAAATAATTTGATGGGCTTCAGGCCCCTTAAGTTGTTCGCATCTTAAGGTGAGCCCGCATGCAGCGCCACCCTGAGAAACGCCATTTCCCTTTTTCTTCGAGTTGCTGTCCATGAATGGGCGTCTCAAGAGACCAATCACCGGTGGAAAGAACAGTATGTATATCAGTAGGCATACAAATATACTGATTTTAGTTTTTAAAAAAATATGGAGATATCGCTAACCATACTGATATTAGTTGTCCCCAAAAACCAATATAATACTGATATCACTAAGCATGCTGATAGTCCCAAAAAAAACCACCAGTATACACACGTATAATTAGTGATATCAGTAGAAAATCATGCTGATTTGAGCAGATAATCACACACAGATATTTTCTCCATGGCAGACAATGTTCTGAAAAGACGTCATCAGTAATGCATTTTGGCGTCATGTTTTTCGCAGCTGGCTTCATTTAGAGCAAGAAGTTGCAGAAGTGATGGTAAGAACCCTGGAGAAAAGATCAGTACGTAATTCCATACTGATATCACTGTGTATTGTGGTTTTTGGGACTGTTGATATCAGTGTGTTTAGTGATATTGATATCACTACATTAAGTTTTTTTCTAATTTCAGTATACGATCAGTATATTTGTAGTACTAATTTCTACCGTACTGGTTACACTGATATTTCCAATAGGGAAGGAAAACGCGGTTTTCGAAACAGGTGTCTAACTCATCGTTCGAACGTTCCAATTCCACCAGTGCGTGTATAACTGGTACCATTTCCAATTTTGTTTTTTTCATTAGCATTTTATTAACGAAAGGAGGCGGGGGGGGAGGAGGGGTTTCTGAACGATGTCCACTCTTAATAGTGGTCAGTTATGTACGGAATGCGAATGCGTGATGCGCATCCCCGCTGTTAATGGGAGCGTCATTGCCACGCCGAACACGTTCCCTTTAAAACACACGTACGGCACTGCGTATAATTCTGTGATAACAATTGTTCAGCTACACACGCCAATGACAAAGGGATTCAAAAGACTCTCACTCTTCCAAAAAGAGAGATAGAGAGAGGGGTTCGCAAATAAGGTTATCACTTCCATCAGCCATTAATGATTGCCTATTCAATTTGGACACCATTGTGAAAGTGCTTATTATCATTGCCGTAACAATAATCGACGATTAGGTTTCACGCAACGCTTTCGCAGGCAGCGCGTGGCTCGTTAATGGCGCGGGCGGCCATCTTGGAAAATGGCGGCGGACGCCACAATTTGGGTAGCTAAAACAGCTCTTATTAGGGACAATCTGTAAACGAATACACACGTGACACACGATAACTTTTGGCGAAATAAATTATGTGTTTTTTTTAATCGAAATTTAACCAAACAGTCATAAGTGCCACGCGTGGGAAGTAGGACGTCCGGGTTTCAAAACCCAAGTTCCGAAACGTGTTTTCAGGAACACTGACGTGGTTTTAAGGGACCAAAATTGAATAACCTTCATTCGTGTCCACCTTACCGAGGTTTGCTGTCAGGTCCGCGCGAACGATTTTAAAATGGCGGCATGAGGGTAAATTTAGGGGGGTTTTAATCAAAATTCCAACAGTTTCGTAATGATTATTACAAGACGTTCAGTTAGAACATTCCAAACGCATAATTAGACAGACATCGAATGATATTTTTTCTCTTGAAATAACAGCTAAAAAATATACGTATTTGGGATGACGAGGAAGCTAGTGGTGGCGCTTAATGCCTTATGGCTTGGCAGCCTTCATGCGGTAAGGGCATCGTTCTTAACTGTACTATAAACCCCTTTTTTTTAGTGAGAATGGGATGTTTACATGGAAGGATGTTCAGTTGATGTTCTTGGCAAGGCTATTAGATCTTTTGTAATGATTATCACTAGACGTTCAGTTTGGAACATTCCAAACGCATAATTCTACAGGCCTCGGTCGAGGGGTCACGTCCTATTGGAAGTGTGCAGTCATGGCGCGACCCCCGATTGGCTGACATTCAATTAGCGCCCGCCGCCCGGTGGCGCCTCGGTCGGATTTTTTCTTCCTTTTCTTTTCGTTTCTGTCCGCTCGGGGGCGACACGAATTAGCGCCGCGTGAAGCACGCGCTGACTCCCGACGGAGGCGCCCCGGGTGGCCGAAAAAAGGACAATCGGTTGAAAACAAAATGCCGAATCACTGGAAACGAATTTTCTGCTAATATTGGAGCTGCCAAAAACTTAAAAGCTTTCTTCGGACCCCCAACCCCCCTTCGAGAGCGGATCCAGAACCGCGATAAGACCGCGCTTGTTTGACATACGCGGGACTTAATCAACGGACGACCGCCAGGGGGAGACAATGACCTCCATTAACTTTTCGTCAAACGTCCGCAATTGCAACTCAACTTCCATTTTTGGGAATGTTTAAAAAAAAATGACCATAGCTCCAATTTTAAACTATGCATACAACTTTATGAAATGGTTTAGTTATGAAGGTTGAAACCTCCATCTACAGCCAGTTGTAATTTTAATCAATTCCTACAACCTACTACACTGTCGTGTTATTTTTCACAATAAAAGAAGAAAAAAAATTGGTTTTAGTTAGGTGTTTTTAAATCATATTTCAAGCTTTCCATGAAACCATTTAATTAGTTGACGTTTGGAACCTGAAACCGTTACCGTGGCAACCATGGAACATGATCACGAGAGAATTTGGTAACCATGGAACGCGCTCTATGGGGTAATCATGACTACCATAGAAGAACGTAACCATGGCAACCGAAAGAACTAAACCGTAGTAACCGAAAGACCCAAACCATGGCAACCGAAAGAACGAAACCATGGCAACCGAAAGAACGAAACCATGGCAACCGAAAAGAACGAAACCATGGTAACCGAAAAGAACGAAACCATGGCAACCGAAAGACCGAAACCATGGCAAAAGAAAAGCACGAAACCATGGCAACCGAAAGACCGAAACCACGGCAACCGAAAGAACGAAACTCACTGATCGATTCGATGAAAACCGTGCACAATTCTACCGACATAATCTTCCATCAAATATTTACGAAATAAATGGGCGATTTAATAATATACGTTGTACGTTGCTATTGATTGACGCATTATTAACCAATCAATATGTACATTTTAGTTTTTAAATAAAGATTACGCATCCATCCCCCCCCCTTTGGTCATCCCTCATCCAATCTCACCCATCTTCATGGAATCCATCCGCAGATTCCATATGGTCTACAAATGAATGACAATGTCCTTCTTTTACACTAAACTGTCCGTCTTCTTGGCCCCGCACTGACTGGCGACCATTAAATCTTGCTCAAATATTGATTGCTTTTCAGAATTACTCAAAATCTGTGAATTTTATTTTTTGCTTTTTTCGCATTTTGCATATAATACAATGACCAAAGAGCGGAATAGACTCACTGTGGAGTCAGTGAAGGCCCTAATAATGTCACAATTCAATTTTATGAATAATTTTTTTTTTAAATGAAGAGCTTTGTCAAAAAACTACATTGCTGAAAAGCATTGCTATACTTTAGCAATGTTGAAGATGACGTTATTTTATAATAAACATTTATATCGTAAATTTTATTTTGAAATGTCCTTCTTTTCAATTGATTTCAGATTAGATATCAGCATGATTTTATACTGATATCAGGATAACCTTAGTGATATCAGTATGATTCTATACTCATATCACTATGCATGTACTGGTTTCTGGGACTACCAATAACAAGTATGCATCATGTACAGTACTTGTACTGATCGTATGCTGTACTGATGATACTCATCTTTCCACCAGGGAGGAGAGCCTCTTACGAGTCCGTGGGTGGGTGGGACGAACAATACATGTTAAATTTCGTCGATTTAACCCCCCCCCCCCCCCACAAAAAAAAAAATCCGTCATGTCCCCCTCGACCTTAGGCCTACCCGTAATTCGAAGCAAATTTGTGACAAATTTCTCGGATAAAACGGCATCGTGAATTGAAAAGCACTTCACGGATGGCTGACCAGTGGCCGAGATGTTGACGGGTGACAAAAACCGGTGTCACTCTAGTAACCATTAGACCAACGTGATTTGACAATGAAGTCACGCAACACCCGTTCCATACATGCATCGCGTCAAGTGG